>JAKTTK010000182.1:0-65029 GCA_030581415.1 Waltiozyma mucosa
GGCATTGGAATTAATAAAAATTCCAAACAACTTTGTTTCAATTCAATTTTAAATTACTCTTATATTTAATAAATATATTTATAGATTGTTCACTATATTAGGAATCTCGGATGTTACAGCTGGATTTTGAATATATATTTTATTATCCATCAAGCTCTAATCTCCTCAACTTCTTTAACTGAACTATGTAACATATAACTAAAGCACATGGTTATCTGTTGTATAATTGTATACTTATAATATATTTCCTCTCATGAATAGTAATCTCCAAAGATTTTCATTCCCTAGTACCCTAAATTATTTCATCTCATACTTTTAAATAGTCTGATCATCTCATCTTCATTGGTTAATTGCTCTCAATCTGATCTTCTCATTTCATTAAGCTTTACAGCGTGGTGAGTAGTAAGGAACAGCTAGTTAAAATTTATTGTACCAGAATATTAATTACAACAAGAGACATTTTCGCGGCATCTTATTCTCCAAGGCTAATTTTTAAGGGTTTTTTTTTTTTACTCTCAGCTCGCAATATCTGTGAAAAAACAGTATTAAAAAATATATATGTAGTGTTTGCCAAGATAATCTTTGAAAAAGAGCGATAAAAGGCATATTTGAGAGAAAGAGAGAACTTAATTATTACTTCCCTTCCCACACAAAAAAAAAAATAATTCTTTTGGCAAAAACATAAAACTTTAGTACACAATTTTGCCTAAATCATTCCAATATAGAATAACTTCACCATTAAGTGCACAGTATGGTTTGGGATCACTTAAATGTACGTATTCGTATTTGGTGTTAGCCTTACCTTGAGAGGGACTGGGCTAGTATTTGCTTATTTTGTCACATAGCCCTGACGTTAAGGGTCCATCACCTCGGTTCATCAAGAATAGAGAACCAAGAATTTGTTGATGAAATAATATCACCGAAACTAATCATTATTAATATTGATACTAACTTTTATATATTATAGGTTGATAGCGCACATATAGCATATGCAGTTATTGGTGTATTTTCTGCTGTATTTTCTTTGCTATCATTATTTGTCAAGGAAAAACTTTATATAGGTGAGGCTACAGTTGCAGCAATTGTGGGTTTGATTGTTGGACCATATTGTTTGAAATGGTTCACACCCACAGAATGGGGGAATTCAGATTATATTACATTAGAACTTTCAAGAATAGTTTTATGTTTACAAATTTTTGCAGTGGCTGTTGAATTGCCCAAAAAATATATGATGAGACATTGGGTTTCTGTTTTTATGTTATTAGTACCCGTAATGACTTGGGGATTTTTAATTGTTGGATTATTCACATGGATTTTGATTCCTGGTTTAGATTTTGCTCAAAGTTTAGTCATTTCAGCTTGTATTACGGCAACCGATCCTGTTTTAGCTGCAGCTGTTGTCGGTAAGGGTAAATTTGCACAAAGAGTTCCAGGTCATTTGAGAAATTTATTATCAGCTGAATCAGGTTGTAATGATGGTATGGCCTTTCCATTCATCTATTTGGGTATAAACTTGGTTGTTCATAGAGGTCATGCTGGCGAAATTATTAAAGATTGGATCGCCGTTTCCATTTTATATGAATGTCTCTTTGGATGTCTTCTTGGTGTCATTATTGGTTATTGTGGTCGTCATTCAATTAAATTTGCTGAAAGAAAGGGACTTATTGATAGAGAATCATTTTTAGCATTCTATATAGTCTTGGCTCTTATGTGTGCGGGTTTCGGTTCAATGTTAGGTGTCGATGATTTGTTAGTCTCATTTGCTGCTGGTGCAGCTTTCTCTTGGGATGGTTGGTTTGCAAGAAAAACAGAAGAAACTCATGTGTCTACTGTTATTGATTTATTACTTAACTTGGCTTATTTTGTCTACTTTGGTGCAATAGTTCCATGGCCTCAATTCAATGACTCTTCAATAGGCACGAATGTTTGGAGATTAATATTACTAGCGCTGGTGGTTATTGTACTGAGAAGACTACCCGCTGTTGTTGCTCTTAAAGGTCTGATTCCAGATATAAAGACATGGAGAGAGGCAATTTTTTGTGGTCATTTCGGTCCTATCGGTGTGGGGGCTATATTTGCATCTATATTAGCTAGAGGTGAATTAGAAAAAGAAAGTACTACTGAACCAACGCCACTTAAAGTTCTTCCTCCAGTTGGGTCAGAGAATTATCAATTAATTGCTTGTATCTGGCCAATTGTCACATTCTTAGTGGTTGCTTCCATTTTGGTTCATGGTTCTTCTGTTGCTGTTATAACCTTGGGAAGTAAGTTACAACAGATGAAAGTCACTATGTCATTCACGAGAACCAATGGTAATCCAACTTCAACATCATGGATGTCTCGTTTACCAAATTTAAGTGCAGATGTTTCTTTACAAAGAATTGATACTAATGCACCATCCGTAAAAAACGATGCAGGTGCTTTATCACAATCAGCGACTGTTGAAACTACTGGTGTTCCAGCTAAACCTGCGGGAGGAATGGAACGCCGTAAGAAGAAAAAAGATAGAAAAAGAAGAAAGAACAGACTTTTGGGCGATGAAAAAGCCGTTTTTGCTGATTCGGAGAAATTACAGCGTGAAAAGGAAGCCAAAGCAGCTGCATTTGCATTGGGGGATCGACCAAATATTAACCGCCAACAAATTCAAGAACCAGAAAATTCATACCAAGGAGAAGAAGAAAGATTTCAACCAGTTGGAATCACTCCGTCTAATACTTTTAACAATGTCATTCCAATACCTGAATATAAACAACATCCAGCTCGTGATGAATACGATGAGGGTGACTCTAGCTCACATGATAATGCAAGACCTCAAAGGGCCACTGGTCAAGACTATGAATCAAATAGAAGACCAACAAATATCTATAAAGAAGGCGAGAATATCATCGTTGAAGATCAACATGGGGAAATTCTTGAACAGGCTTCTTTGGTTGATGCCGAAAAATTACGCCGTGAAACATCTATCTCATCTTCATTATCTTCAACAAGATCTCCGATTGAACGTGTTAGTTCAGCTGGCTCGGATTCAGGCCACAATAAATACATTGCATATAAGCTCAATGATCAGTTAATCATTGAAAATCATGAAGGTGAAGTATTGAGGCGTTACAGAATTAAGCACCATAAACAAATTTCTGAAGTTAATAGACCAAAATCGGCATCGGTTGCTTCGGGTCTTGGTAAAGCTTTGAAGGCTGTTGGTATCACAAATAAATTAGGTGAACCAGAGATTAAAATTGAAGATAAGATTGATTTGTCTCCAGTTCAAACCGAGAAGGATAATAGCGCTGACTCATCAAGTGCTTCGGCAGCTCCAACAAGTCCTGCAAACCACTCAATTGATATTATTCCAGAAGATGTGATACACAATCATAGCGAGGAAGATGATATTTCGGAGGAAGAAGAAGAGGAAGAAGATTATGAAGAGACAGAGTTCGAAAAGAGAAGAAGATTAGAAGCATTGGGACAAATAAGGGCACATAGAAATGATGATGATGAGGAAGAAGAAGTTGTTCCTCAGACGCCTGTGAAGACAGCATTTGCCAATTCTTTAGGACTTGGAAGAAAGTAATGATAGAGGTTTAGTTTGTATTTTTTTAATATCGGCGCATTTAACGTAAAATCGAAGTTCGGCTTTGATTTTAATACATATATATTGTTTTTTTTTTCTTGTTTACATTATTTCAGATAAATCCAAATCATCAATTACATATTGATTGAGCTCATTGTACAAATTTGTAAAATGCTTTTCATACTTCTCAGTATATATCGTTTTTATCTTTTGATCTTTCTAACTAATTTTAGTATAGTGATAAATTCATAATTAACTATTGTTTGTGGTGTCCATCCAGTCTTGGATTGTAACTTTTTATAATACCAATCTGCGATTTCTTCTTTATCTGGGTTTTGTTTTTTCCACGAATGATAAGAACTCCAAGTTTTAGTATAATTAAAATAGGTTTCAAATGGTAAAGTTTTCTTTATAATTAATGGACTTGAACCAGCTTTATTTTGTAACCTTGGGTCATGTTCGAATACGACCTCATCTTCAAAGATATTTGATGGTGGGATTACATCTTTGAATTTCTTTCTTAGAATCAATCTTCCTGGATTCTCCCAATATGGCCCAAGATATTTATCCCCATACATAAATTCTAATGCAAAATTATCAATTTCTTCAATGTTGAAAACTGGATCAATGTACCCCCAAATTGCTAATGTCCCATTAGGTTTCAAAATTCTATCAACTTCTTGAAAGAATTTTGGATGATTAAACCAATGTGCACATTGTGCTGCTGTTATTAAATCAACGGATTGATCAGGTAAGAAGGGTGATTCTTCAGCTGGTGATACTTTAAATTCAATTTTATCTTTAAATTCTTCAGTTATTTTAGAATTTGCAGTGGCTATCATTGTTGATGATAAATCCGTTCCAATGACTTTTTTAAAATATTTTGTCAATGGGTATGTAGCTTGACCTGTACCACTACCTAAATCTAATGCCAAATCATATTCACCTTTATGATATTCTGTAGCAATGTATTTGAATAATGATTCATCGTAAGAAGGTCTAAATGAACTATAATTTGATGATTTAAAGTTGGAATCTGAAAATGCTGACATGGGGATATACAAGAATTAATCAATTGAAAATAGATCCTCCTTATTCACACTAAAGACTTTAACTGACTGGTTTTTTTAAAAGTAGATCAACTGTTTATATATATATATATATATTATAATATATAGTATCGAGCATTTTGTATGACCTAAAGCATCGATCCGCCATAGTTCAAACAACAACTTAGGTATTACCGAGACCGGAGATTTCAAAGAATATTTCATTAAATTGTCCATATTGAATGGTGCATGATGCAGCTTAACAATAAAAGCTGAATTATAATGAATTCAAATTTTGGAAAATTGTACAAAATGATCATTTAATTCAGTCAGGAATTAGTATCAAAATCTCTTCTATTTTGCGAAAGTCGGTGTTGAATTTTGTTTTATGATATTTATCAAGAGAGAGCGGTACATGTATACATGACATGATGACTCTACAGTATTGTTTTCAAGTTGTCAACTTCTGAAATTATATGATTTCAAAGTCTATGAATTATGATATAAAACTGTATAATCATATAGATAAGGTGCAAATTCGATTTTAGCTCGCTCTTATAAGTAGTACGTGAAAAATATTTATTGACGTAGTAAGATCCTGAATTCAATTAAATATTATTTATTTGGATTGTTCGATAGTAATTCAGTATAGTAACGTTTTAGTCAATACTTATAAAAAAATTATTCATCTAGTATAATATCTAGGGTATTAATAGAGATATTATTCAAATCGCATAATCAAATATATAATATTATACATAAATATATGATAATTTTTGACTTACTAAAGTTCTGATTATATTTCACCTTCAACTTATTGGCTCTTTCTCTCTTGTCAGCTGCTGCAAGCTGCTTTTTTTAAATTAAACTAATAACACGTGACTAGAATTTTTTTTTTACTTCTAGTCAACTTATGAGCACTGTTCTCAATATTGAGATGATTCCCTCAGCAGCGAACCTTTCAGCTAATTAATATTTTTTACATATAATTAATTTTAAGCAGCAGCAGCAGTGGATTAATAATATTTGTTGGTTTATGAGATTAAAAATTTATATATATTACATTATAGCCACACAGATTAATTTTGTTATAAATAAGCAAAAAATTATCTACTAGTATATATTATATATATTGCCTAGCTCTCTATAGTTTTAGTTTTTTTTTCTTCATTTCATTTCATTATAATAGAATATCTCATTTGATTTTAATTGAAAAGTCACATACCAATCTACATATAGATTAACACCAGTTATAAAATGTCAGTTATTGAAATTAGTACAGAAGACCAATTTTCAGAATTGACTGGGTCAGCTCCAAGTGATTTATTATTATCCCTATACTTTCATACACCTTGGGCTGCTCCATGCATTAAAGCAAATGAAGTTTATGCTAAAATAGCTGTTGAAAACCCATCAGTTAAATTTTTATCGATAAATGCCGATGATCATGCAGATATTTCAGAATTATTCGAAGTTTCCACTGTCCCTTACTTTGTTTTGATCAAAGATGATACAATTCTTAAGGAAGTTTCAGGTGCTGACCCAAATGATTTCATTGAAGCTTTGAATCAAGTACAAAATGTCTCATCAACCTCAACTTCAACCTCAACAACTCAACCATCCAAACCACAAGCTCCATTATCTACTTCTTCATCATCGCAACCACCAGCTCAACAACAATCCCAGACAGTGGAAGAACCTGAAGAGAAAGAAGAATCCCCAGAAGCTTTAAATGAACGTTTAAAACAATTGACTAATGCTGCACCAGTAATGTTGTTTATGAAAGGTACCCCTTCAGCCCCACAATGTGGATTTTCAAGACAAACAGTTGCAATTTTGAGAGAAAATCAAGTAAGATTTGGATTCTTTGATATTTTAAAAGATGATTCAGTTAGACAAGGTTTAAAGACATTTTCAGATTGGCCAACTTTCCCCCAATTATATATAAATGGTGAGTTTCAAGGTGGATTAGATATAATTAAGGAAAATTTGGAAGATGATCCTCAATTCTTTCAAACTGCTTTAGAAGCTTAAAAATAAGGTTGTATTTTTTTTTTAAAAAAAACATATCTACTTACTTGATTTCGCTTAATAAAGATTTGTCTAATAAATATCTGTATATGTATAATATAATTATAATCAGATTTTAATTGCTTTGGTTTTTGGTCTCGATCTTAATATTAAAAATCTGGTTCATCAAATTCGTTTTCATCAATGTCATTAAGGAATTCCGAATTATCTCTTTTTGTAATAAACGGAATTCGTATATTTGGTGGTATTTCTAGTAACTTTTGCGATTTTATTGGGAAATTCTTTTCTTGTGATTTAATAAATTCATTAGCACCCCATTTCTTTCTTTGAGATACAGCCATCAGTTCTTTTTCAAAAGTATCATCACCACCGAAATCTTCTTCACTTGATTCTACTATAGAATCATATTCATCTTCATCATCTTCATTATCACTTTGACCCTGTGTATTTGTATCAATTTTAGTATCATTATAGTAGCTTTCATTGTATGAAGTCTTTAGATAATCATCATTTGAATCAACAACTTCTTGATCACCGTTCAATTCCTTTAAAGGTCCACCTAATCTTTCTTTTAAATAGGGTTCCTTGGGATAAAACCAATCTTGTGGAATGGATTTATTGATGCTTTGATAATAATGTATCTTGGATCTATTTTTAAATACTCTATTATTGTTGATCAAAGGCTCTAAAAACCCATGTAATAGATTTGAATCATCAAAAGTTCTGAAGATAGAATTCCTCTGGAACTCTAACTCAATATATCTGGTAATATCATTTTTGATTGATTTTATCAATTTATAAGATTTGAATTCTCTAGGAAAGTTCAATCCTAATTTTTGAGTCTTTTTAATTTCAACCTCATTTAAAGTATATCTAGTTTTTCTTATAGATAACTCCAAAGATATATCTTCTGGTTTCAACGTATCATTTAAACTTAAATAATCGGTAATCTCACTAGCTTTTTTCACGTCAAAATCCGAACTGTTATACTTATCATAATTTTCTAATAATCCTAACTTTAATATGTTTGATCTAGTCGAATAATCCTTCATTACAGAGTTTATTGTGTCATTATCTTGTTCTCCTTCATTTTTAGATCCAAAGATACATTTACCAATAGCGTGGAACAGCTGAATACTTGACTCCTTACCAAGGTTTATATCACTTGAACTGGAAAACTGAAACCAGCGTGACCAAAATTGTAGTGCTGAAATTGACGATCTTAAATCACCATATCTGGAGAATTCTTCAAGTTTTGGTTTAAGTTTATCCACAGGAATGTTTTGAAATATTGAAGATTCTTTGATAACTATATTATTTAAGCACTTTTTGGACAGTGTGAAATTAATCGAGTTCAGTCTTATTCTTGTCAGCCTTGGATTATTCAACAACTGTTTTCCTAATATAGTCTCTGCTGTGAAGTTATTCTCAATGTTATACCCTTGATTGTATAATTGATCATCATTGGAATATTCACATTCCGTAATACAAATAACCAATGGCGGTAAGCGATAATCTGTTGAAACCCATTCTAACAAAGCTCTCTGAAATTTTCTCCTCGTATCTTCATGAAATATATTGGGTAAATCTTCAACTAGAATTAGTGCAGTCTTTTCTCCAGTCCTATAGGATGAAGAGTTGAGAAAATCAGAAAATCGATCTGAATTTGTTGAAGATGGAGTGACCCATTCGATAAAATTAGGTATTTGGGTTTTATGATCTATTAATGCATTGGCTAACATTTTAGTTACCGTGCTTTTAGATGAACCGGAAGGACCACTAAGTACTAATAGTCTTGGTCTATGAGGGTCGTTACCTAACATCGATTCTATCTCTGATTTAATATCTTTCAGTTTTTTAGGATGTATCATCACATCAGCCAATGTCTTTGGCTCATATTTCTCGACCCACAAACTATTATCTTGATGTATATCAATTGGAGATGTTGACCTGCTTATTGATCGTATTTTAGTAGCCAGCTGTGAAATTTTGACCCTCTTTGGTGATTTAACTTTTGTTCCAGTATCGAAATCTCCAGAAATTTCCTCTATTTCTTCAAATTCACCAATTTCATTATCATTATCTATTACCACTACTTTCTTTTCGGATTTTATCCTTTTACTTCGTCTTCTGGATCTTTCAGTTACCATAGCTATCCTCCGATGTTTTTGGCCTCTATTTTAATTTAATAGAGACTGTAAAGGTATCTAATACCGCATATGACTGTAAAGCTTCAAATTGCAAGTAACTAAAGAACAATGTGTAGAAAATAGTACTTGAATTAAATTCTAGCTATATAACCATGTTTCTCCATAGTATGTACATAATCGTTTGTAAGGTATCAATATATATATTAATTATATTAATGAAAAAAAAGTACATGATTATATAATCAGTGACGCGCTTGGTTCCAAAAAATTGATACCAGTCAGCGGTAGGGACAGATAAATAGAGACGACGCGTGCGCCCTTATTTTACAAAGATTAATTTTATTATATGTCAAATGGATCAAAATAATATATTTTACTATACGCGTACCTGTAATTTCTTCGACATAATTTATATTTATCCTTCTACAATTATAAGTACAATAATCACCCAATAACTGGTCATCGAAATCCTGTGGTTTAAGTCAGATTCCATTTTACATAGTTAGTTGATTATGGTGAAATTAAAGTCAGAATCGCCTACGGCTGTTCGTAATGCAAAGAAAGCAGGTAATTCAACAGATACAAAATTCAAGCAATCATCATTGATGTCTTTCTTTTCAAAAGCCCCTAAGTCGTCACCATTTAAGCCTGCACAAAAGACATCCTCCGATAAACCCCCATCTCCTAAATCTTCACAGACTACAGATATTACTGTGATTGAGGATGGTGATGAAGAAGATAAGGAAAATGATAGAACTTTAGGAACAGAAATAACAAAAAATTCGATTACGCCAATCACCCCATCTCAATCTGTTATTAAAAGAAACCCACTCAATGAAACAAAAAATGATTTATTTGCAAACAAACAAATTCCATCAAGTCCTACAGTATCCAGCGTTTCAAGAAGAGGACTTAAAAAAGTTAGTTATTCAGAAATGAGTGATGAAGATGATCAAGATGGCGAGGCAGATATATCAATTACGAAATCCCAAAGAAAACGTCGTCATATCGTTACTAATGATGATTCCGAAGACGAATTTGTTCTAGATGTGGGAGACTCCAAATCTGATGATGATTTGGATGATGATTTTGTTGTCCCAGATGACTTTGAGGACGATAAGATTAAAGCTTCAGGTGAAGAACAAGAAGCTGATGATGATGACGATGATGAATTTCTACAGTTATCTAAAAAGAAATCCAAAGCTTCACCATCCAAATCCACAATCGAAAGAACACCAGCAAAAAGCTCGGTGTTGAGTAAGCAATTTTCATCTGCTTCTAAATATACTCCAACTTCCAAACCATCTTCAAGAGTATCAACTCCGCAATCCAAAGGTCAAAAGTTTACTAAAGAAAATGAAGAACGTTATGAATGGCTAGTAGATATTCGTGATGCTGAGAAACGGAGTGAAGCTGATCCTGATTACGATCCACGAACTCTATATATTCCTTCCTCAGCTTGGGCTAAATTTACAAACTTCGAAAAACAATACTGGGAAATTAAATCTAAAATGTGGGATTGTATAGTTTTTTTCAAAAAGGGAAAATTTTATGAATTATACGAAAAGGATGCTTTCGTTGCTCATAATCAGTTTGACTTGAAAATTGCTGGTGGTGGCAGAGCTAACATGCAATTGGCTGGTATCCCGGAAATGTCTTTTGATTATTGGGCAACTTCGTTCATATCAAAAGGATACAAAGTTGCTAAAGTCGATCAGATTGAAACTGGTTTAGCTAAAGAAATAAGAGAATCGAATGGTGGTGGTAAGGCTAAAAAAGATGTCATCCAAAGAGAGTTGAAATGTGTTCTCACTGCCGGTACTTTGACTGATGAAAGTATGCTGATCGATGATATGTCTACTTATTGTATTGCTATTAAAGAGGAACAAGACCCAGAAAATATAAATGGTAAAATTTTCGGCGTTTCTTTCATTGACACTGCAACTGGTCTAATTAATATTACCCAGTTTAAAGATGACAATGAATGTACCAAGTTTGAGACATTGATATCACAAATAAGACCGAAAGAGTTGATTGTTTCCCGTAATAATCTATCACCACTGGCGACAAAAATTATAAAATTCAACTCTCAAAATAATGCTATTTTCAATACAATTAAACCAGATACAGAGTTTTATGACGCTGACACGACTTTTGAACAGTTAACAAGAAGCAATTATTTCAAAGCTCAGAATGTTGATGATTTATCAAACTGGCCAAAAATCTTAAAAGAGTATCATGAACAAAATAAAACAGTTGGGTTTTCTGCTTTTGGTGGTTTGTTATGGTATCTAAGATCGTTGAAACTTGATGAATCTTTGATTTCATTAGGTAATATCAGCTCTTATACTACTATAAAGCCAGCTACCAATCTGGTACTAGATGGACAAACATTGCAAAATTTAGAAATATTTGCAAATTCATTTGATGGTACAGATAAAGGTACTCTATTTAGATTGATTAATAGGGCTACAACACCATTCGGTAAAAGGTTAATGAAAACTTGGGTAGTTCATCCCTTATTGAAAAGAGATGATATTGAATTGCGACTAGATTCAGTTGACCAACTATTACAAGAAGGCGAGATAAAAGAATTGATCGAATCAAAGCTTGCTGGTTTACCAGATTTAGAAAGATTATTATCAAGAATTCATGCCGGTCAATTGAAACTTAAAGATTTTACAAGGGTAATTGAGGGGTTCGAAGAGATTTTATCTCTATACAAGAGGCTAGGAGACTTTGAGTTGAAAGGTTTCCTAGGAAAATTGTATGAAAAATTTCCTGTTGAATTCAAGGAAGCCTTAGATAAATGGTCTGATGCATTCGATAGATTGGTTGCAAAAGAGCAAGATATGTTGATATTAAATAAAGGTGTGGAAGATGATTATGATGAATCAAAAGCTGTCATTGAAGACTTGGAAGCGGAATTGAATACCAAACTGAGGGAATACAGAAAGCAATTTAAAACACAGGCAATTGAATATAAAGATTCAGGAAAAGAGCTCTACACCATTGAAATTTCAAACTCAATTAAAGTTCCAAATACATGGAAAATGATGGGGTCAAATAAAAAGACTAAAAGGTATTGGTCACCAGAAGTAGAAGAGTTATCTAAGAGATATGCAAGAGCTAAAGAAACTCACAATATCTTGGAAGATTCCCTAAAAACGAGAATGCTTTTGAGGTTCGATCAAGATTATGATACTTGGACCAAGGTGATCTCAATTATTTCCAAGATTGACTGTACAAATTCATTAGCTAAGACTTCAGAGTCTATCGGATACCCTTCGGTTAGACCAGAATTCATCGAATCAGAAATCGGAGAACTGACTTTCAAAGAGTTAAGACATCCTTGTTTCAATATGGGAGTTTCATCCTCTAAAGATTTCATCCCAAATGATATTGGGTTAGGTGGCGATAATTCATCAAACATAGGCCTTTTAACAGGTGCTAATGCTGCAGGTAAGTCTACTGTTTTAAGAATGACTTGTATCGCTGTGATATTGGCTCAAATCGGCTGTTTCGTTCCATGTCAATATGCCAGATTGACACCAATCGATAGAATCATGACCAGGCTAGGTGCCAACGATAATATCATGCAAGGAAAATCGACTTTTTTCGTCGAATTATCAGAAACTAAGAAAATTCTGGAAAATGCAACCCCCAAATCATTATTGGTTATAGATGAATTAGGGCGTGGTGGTTCGTCAAGCGATGGATTTGCTATAGCTGAGGCTGTACTTCATCATATTTCAACTCATATTCAATCCCTTGGTTTCTTTGCCACTCATTATGGTTCTTTATACTCGAGCTTTAAAGATCATCCACAAATTAAGCCTTTAAGAATGAGTATTTTAGTAGATAAAGAATCTAAGAAAATAACTTTCCTATATAAACTGGAAGAAGGGTTATCTGAAGGGTCCTTCGGTATGAATGTTGCTCGAATGTGTGGTATATCGAATGAAATTATTACTCAATCGGAAATTGCAGCTGAAAGTTTTGAATTCACATCAAAATCCAGGAAAAATGATATTGTAATTGAAGAAATACCACTTGGATTACAAAGTGATATTAGTAGATTGATCAAAAGCGGATTAAGTAATAAGTCTGATGGTATCGCCGATGGTGTATTGATATATAACGAGACGGTCCAAAGAAGTTCGTTGAAGAGTATTTTTACAATAATTGATGGTCTATAGGCAATCTTCAGAAAAAATTAAATAAATATTTATTCAAAGTCATTCCACATTATATAGAATTTAAGTCGTAGCTCTTATGGTGAGAGAAGGTCGGAAAAGAAACACTGTAATTCATTTGTTCAAGCTTCAATAGAGTTGACGTGTTCTTCTAATTCTCCTTGTGTACTTATGCTTTTTGTTGGTTTGGCGATATCTAGCTCAGTGCTTTCAGGTCCTTTCTCAAGTGTATTAGCGGAAGAGTTGATATCCGGTAAAGCTGAATGTGTCAGTGTGGTTTCAGATGCTGAAAAATTGTCGCTTTCATTTGCGATTATATTTTCCTCAGTTGTGATCGATTTATCTTTACCATTCGAGGCAATGGCACTTGGTTCCAAAATTCTAACGCTACTCATAGTTGCAAGATCGGCGTTCTCTATATGAGTTGAATCTGTTTCGATTTCTTTTTCAGTTACGCGGTGTTTCAGATCCTTATCATTGGTGTCTATGTCATTCACTAGATCAGTAGACTCATTGTTGTTTGGATTAGCAACTAAATTAAGAGTTCCATCTATTGTACCACTAAGACCGTCTTTGAATTTGATGGTCTCTGACGCTGTATGGAGATCTTGATCTGATACTGTTAGAGATTCAGAACATTCACTACTCTCAGAGATTTCATTTGCGTTTGTGAAATTGGTGAAAAGATTTGCTTCAGCCTGTTTGTTTAAAGAATCAGACTCATGAAAAGCGATATTCTCTTCTATTTGCTGGATGGTACCCTCTTCAGTCTCAAGTTGTTTATCCAAAGAAGTATTTTCTCCATTTGAAATTATTTCAGCAAGAGATCCATGTGTGATAGTGTCCTCTGTTCTTCCCAAAGGAACATTGCTTTCATAGACCGCATCCTCCGTTGATACAGAATCAGAGTTATCTTTGACCTGAAGATGGCTTTCTACCGGTGAACTGCTCCCTTTAACGTTGTGTATGGATTCATTTTCCAGTGATTGATTGGCCAAATCATTTTCAGCTGTATGTTCTAGTTCTATTCCATTTTTTGCACATTTCGATTGAGTGAAATCTTCAGTGATCGAGGTCACTTCTTTATCAATAGAGTCATTTTCAGTAATTTGTAAACTCTCTGGTTCAAGCACATTGTTAATTTCAACAATTTCTTCGGCAGCTTGTAATTTTGTCATAAAATTATTTTTATTATTTTGTGACCCTTGAGGTTCATCAATCTTGGGTATTTCACTATCAGCCTCATCTTCAATTTCCACAATTTTGAAACTATTATCTTGATGAATCTCTTGATTATTAGTCAAAGAAGCGTTAGATCCAGTGATTTTAAACTCTCTAGAAATAGGTTCTCCCTCATTGTATTCTTCATCTCCTAAGTCAATCTCAATATATTGCTGTACTGGTAACTGTTCAACATTATTTCTTCCGTAAGCTGAAGGGTATGCTGAGTAATATCTTGAAGATACTGATGTATAATGTGCATTCTCAGTGATACCGGTAATGTTTGATTGACTAATATTCCATGATGGATAGGCTGACCCATTAGCAGGGCGCCAAATCTGCAGCGATTGTTCGTGATGGTCTTGAAAATTATTTTGTACATTATTCAAATTATTCTGATTTAGTTGATGATACTGGTCAATTTGATTTTGTTCATGATGACTTTCATAGCAATGTTGATTTCCCTGATGATATTCAGATGGTTCTTTATCTTCTACTTCTTCAACAGAAATTTCTTCAATACTTTCACTGTCAGATTCTAAAATTCCTTGAATTTTTGTGTCTTTTTCACTAGATTCTTGTTGATCAAATTTTGATACATCTTCTTGATAATAACTATTTTTTTTGCTTTTTTCCCCATCGAATTCATTTTCCAAAACGACATTATTTTCCGATAGCTCTTCTTCTGACTCAATGGTTTCATAAATTTGTTCTTTTGGTAATTTATTATTTGCATCATCCTTGTTTGATTGGGCATTTATTAATCCTTGGTTATCATTTGAGTTTGTTTCATTTAATTGTTCGTATTTTTTAGGAGTCTCAATTCCAATTTCCGAACGTTCATCAACTTCTGACTCTTCTAAATTCATATGAGAGTGATGGTCAGTGTCATTCTCATTATGATGATGATGATGATGATGATGTTCATGATCCTTTTGAACATTGTGATGATGCTCTTCATCATTACGATTTTCAGATTGATTTTTCTGTAGTGATGTTTCATCAATAGTTGAACTATTGTCTGAAATTGGAGATCCAGATATACTAGATTTTTTTGAATCAACATTCTCTAAATTTTTCTGTTTTTCATATTCTTTACGTAAAATTCGACCATTTTTATCAATCAAATCACTTTCAACATGAAGTTCAACATTATCCAATATAAATTCGTTACTTATTTCAGGAGAACCTAATTCCACCACTGAATCCGGAATATCAACTTGATGATTACCATATTCATCAAATGAATCATTAAATCTTATAAATTTCATAGAATTTTGGTTTATAATCTTAGAAAATTGAACTTCTTTAATTTCTTGAGTTAACCCAACAGGATAAATTTCAATGACAACAATTTCTTTCAATTTATCGATATTTTTAATTGCTCCAGATACAATTTTATCATCCATTTTAACTTGAATTAATTCCCCAATGACCAATTCATCGATAAATTTTACATTATTTCTATTTCTTATTGGAGGTCTGTGTTTTGGACAATAATGTTGGTTATAAGATTTGAAATAAACCCCACTTGGTAATGCACAAGTTGCATGGAAATATTTTGAACAAAATTTAGAAGAACATTTGAATGTTGAACCTTTTTTAGATGTACAATATTCACATTGTTTAGTTGATCTATCACATACTGTTAAATCAACATATGGTAATCCATCATGAACATTTTCTTGTATTGAATCGGCATTAGATGTTAATGCACATAATCTATGACAAAATGATTCCACAAATTCATTTGTCACAATAAGATTGAAATCATAATATCTCAATTGTTTATTTGGTAATGTAGTTGGACATAATCTACATTGGGTATATTTATCAGAAAGCCGAGTTTCTTCAACAATTAACAAATCTTCATCCAAATCATTATCTGAAAATTCTATGATTTTGCCATCTAATTGATCATTATCCATGTTATCATTATCTTTATTATCTTCGTTATCATTATCGTTTGAATCATTATCATCATTAATTTCGTTATCATTATTATTATTGTTATCATTATCATTCAATTTTGGATCAATTTGATTGACATCATCTATATTTGATGGTTGAGATACTATTTGAATTTTGGAATTATCTATATGATTAATTGGCCTCCTTTCTTTGGTTTTTGAAGTTGAATTTGAAGATTTTTTTGATTTGATCAATTTTTCATTCGTATTTAATTTTGGGGATTGAGATGATGATGATGATATTAATGATTGACGTTTACGTTTTGTTGATGATTTAATATCTTGTGTAAGATCATCTTCTTGATCACTCAATATTATAATTTCGGAATTTTGGGGAAATTCAATATCTTTAGATTTTCCATCAAGATATCTTTTTTGTAATTTAATAACATCAATACCTACACTATCAGGTATACAAAGACATCTAGAAGTTTTCAAACCTATATCAAACCAATAATCAATAGCAAAATTAACAGCTTCTGCCAAATTATAACCATAATTCATTCCAGCATGATATCCATAAGGATAAGTAATCATAAATTCTCCAGGATAATGAACCATTTTATTCACTTGAATGTTTTTTTTATTCAAATGATTGGGTGACATTAAAAAAGTTTTATGCCTTAAAAAATCTTTACATTTTTTATAATCTTGAGGAAATTCTTCTTGCATAATTTTTTCAAATTTTAATCTATCAGATTGAGGTATTGAATACCATTGTTTTGGTGCACCAAAATGTAAATAATTAATACTATAAAGATCTTGATCTTCTAAATGCCATGAAAATGTTGCCTTCCATAATCCTGCATATAGATAAGCATCATTAACTCCTGGAATATTTTTATCTAAATGATCCAATACATTGGGTAATTTTTGTAAATTCCAATATTTAACCGAATCATCAAATAATGAACCAGTCATATCAGCACCATATAATGGATCTGCATAAGATAAATGTTTCCAATATTGATTTTCTAAATTTTGACATCTATCACTTGTAAATTCTGATATATCTATATTATAATCAAAATTTTCAAACAATAAATTTAAAGATTTTAAATCTTTTGTCTTTAAAATTTCTTTATTTTTATTTTCAATTGTTTTCAATTTTTGAGGATCAAAAGTACCTAATCTTGGTTGACCTCTTGGAGCAGGAGGTTGATGATTTGACATTTCAGATAAAGCTTTCCATTGAACTATGTTATAAGTTTTTTGTTTTTCAATATTTTGTTGGGAATAAACCCCATCTTTCCCAATCCCCATATTTTGTTCAATTGGATTTTTAATTTTAATAGATTTTAATTTATCATTAGAAATTTTCGGCAATGAATTAATCCATTCAATTGGTGGAATAATTTTAACAATTCCAGATTCCATCCCCCATGGATTAATTAATTTCATATATTTTTCAAAATCTTTAAATTCATCCATTGTTGGTTTAAAGATTGGAACTCCATTGAGTATATCTGAAGGTTTACTCATCTTTTTTTTTTTTATATGTCTGTCAAAGTATCTTTGATTTGTCTTTTATATATTAAAATTGAATTGAATTGATTATAATGGTTCTTTAATAATTGTTATAACATAAATCATTGGTTATAAACTAAATTATATTGAAGAAGACAGTTTTCGTTTCCATGGAAATTTCTAAAATATAATTGATCAAATTAGAAATAAAATTCGCGGAGATCATATAATTTAATCCATTTTAATATTATATTAAAAAGGTAACAATATTATTAGTTATGGTGGAAGGAGGGAAATAACCATATATTGATTCTCTATTATAATTACAACCTAGATATTATAATATTAATTACCTAGATATTACTTGTATATGATATACCATTAAGTTATTATAAATACTATGATCACAATCCATGGATCAATTCTTATTGAGTAACATAATTACAAGTAGTTAATTAAGCGCGCCGGAATTACATGGATAATAAAATCAAGCTGCCTCTAGACCATTACATAATCATATATATTTTTTTAATTTATTTGATTTTTTGAATGTTAATTTTGTTGCCCTAAAAAAAAAAAACTGAAAATTAGTTACCCAGACAACCTTTTATACAAATTTATACCGACGTATACAAAATCATAGAGCTGTATAAATTGAAGAAAAAAAAAAATTAATTATTTCCATTCCTCAACACATATAATCTTTGTTTGAAAAAAATTGAAAGTTGCAACCTTGTGAAATTTGGCTCAATATTAGTTCTTTTATAATTTTGTTTTCAAAAATATAAAGGTTTAAAGCTCTATTGTTTATTTAAATTTATTCGTTCTTTAATAAAGAGGGTTATTCTTACTTTGCTTATTAATTTAAGAAGGTTTGAAGTCTATTTTTATATTTTATATATCTATGGGACCTAGAATAGATTTGATGGATTTAATATGAGGTAATGTTTATTTTGAGTTGATATAAACTTGGTGAGAATAATTTTGATTTTTTTTCAAGAATTTATCATTTATCTAAGAGAATGATGGATCCCGTAAGGTCAAGACAATTCAATCTTTAAATTTTATATATATATATATATATATATATATATATATATAAAAGTATAATCATCTTTTGAAATCTAGTATTACCTAAGTATCTGATACTTGGTCTTTTGAATTGTAGCTAGTTAAATATATATATTATATGATTATAAATTATAAAATTTTAGCTTTATTATTTTGTAATTAGAATTATACAAAATACCGGTATGAAACAATATAATGCTTAGTATGTAATATTTTATATTAATTTATGTTATACTTATATAAGTAGCTGAGAGACATAAAGAGATCTAATCAATTATAATTAGATCTCTTTATAAACAAATCTAATCTAATTGTATAAATATAATGAATTCAATTGTGGACATTCATTAATTGCTTCAATTTTCGTTGTTGTGTAATTTTTTTTCTTTCTTTTTTCCGGCCTTGCGGTCAAAATTTATATCGAATTTTATTTGAGCTTTTTGAGCAAAAACATTAGATCAAAAAAAAAGAACGTCAACGATAAGTAAATTCTATTTTAAATCAGTGTCATTATAATTAAAACATATATATCAATATATTAGTTATAACTAGATTTCATAGCATATATTTTTATTGTCTCTTTCTTTTTTTTTTATTCTTTCATTTAATTATTATTTAAGATTATAAAAGGAGTTAAATTATATGTCATTGAGTACAATTATAGCTAGATATATTTGATCCATGAATAATATAAGTATTTTCTAGAGAAAAAACATACAAAAATAATCAAATATCATTAATATATAATCCATTCCATTTCACTTCATTCATTTTTCAACATTTGTTATTCAGTTTTATTATCTTTTTAATCACTTTAATTTAATTTTTTTTTTTTTTCATTTGCATTACAATTTGGTTTTTTACAATCAAAAATTATGAATTTTATAAGGAAAAAACCTCAAATTTCTTTATTAGATGAATTAACTTCATTATATAGTATATTTGCAACTCGTACAATTTCAAATTTAGAATTGGAAAAAAATGGTGATTATGAAAGGGCACTTAAAGGTTGGAAATCAATTCATACTCAAGTATTATTTAAATTAGATTTGATCAATAAAAATTATCCAAATCATGATTATACCGATGAAGAATTATCTATTAAAGAAGGTATTGAAGATTTAACAACAAAATGTATTATTAATATGACAAGAGTGGAAGAATTATATTTGCAAAATCCTTCCAATTCGATTAAAAAGCAAAATTTAAACAATTCTGCCAATAGTTTTATAAATTATTCAGTTCCTACATTGAGAAGTAAATCTCCACAAAGTTTCCAATCAAGACAACAACAACAACAACAACAGCAGCAACAACAACAACAACAACAACAGCAATCTTCTTCTAAAATGTTGAAAACTTTAAGAACTCAAAGCAATAACAGTAAGCCTAAACCATTCCAACATCATCAATCATCAACTTCATCTATTCCAAGAATTGCAGCTAATAATGTATCTAATTCATCCAAACCTACAAACTGGGCTCCTTCGAAAAGTTTATCAAATTTTTCAAATTCAATAAAATCTCAAGATAAACCAATAAATTATAACAATGAAATTGATATATTTGATCAAAGTTTTGAAGATAATAAAGATCATCTATTAGATTTTAACATCAAATTAGAGAAAAGAAATGAAAGTTTATCACATTTGGAAGCAATTGGGAAAGAATCTCAAATTTCAAGACTTCGATCATCTCCTTCCTCCAAAAAAAATGAATTTATCAAAAATGATGAATTATTTGAAGATTCAAATGATAATTATTTTCATCCATTAAATTTTGAAAAATTACAAATTTCAAACAAATCAACTAATAATCAACATTTTGATGTTTTAAATTCAACCAATAACGATTTATTTGAAGGATTTGATTCAATTAATATACACCCACCAAATAATAATAATAATGATAATGATAATAATAATGATAATGATATATTACCATCCTCTACTTCAAGACCGCCAATACCCGAAACTAGTCCATTGATTGATTTTTCCAAAATATCATCCCAACCTTCAACTATAATACCAACAAATAAATTAGCAGCATTATCATCATCGTCATCATCACTTTCATCAACCAAACCAACTCCTGTTGTTAAAAAGTCTCTTGCAAAAGTAGCATCAAATACATCATCGAAACCAATGACAAAACCAATATCAACAGCAAGAATACCGACTAAACATACCCCCAAGCCTCTTATTCCAAAAGCAACTAATTCAAAACCAATATCTAAACCAGTAATAGCGTCAAAAGATAATAATGATTCTAGTAGTAAGCCACGGGTTAGGCGTGTGGTTAAACAGCAGGAGAAACCTCCAATTAAAAAATCAACATCAACCAAACCAATCAAAACAACAACAACAACAACAACAGCCAATAAAACATCCAACTCAACGAATAAAATCAAACAGGATCCATTAAAACCTTCAAAATCATCAAATGTTTCAAGATCACAATCACCTGATAAATCGGACCTTGAAGTATCCAAAGATACAGAAACCATAAATTCAGATTCATCGAATGATCTCATAGATGATTCAGAGTTATCTGAAAAGGAATTATTCGCCAAGATGGAAGATCAAATTATTTCAGAAGTTAAAGGTATTGATTATCAAGCAGCAAAACAAATTTTCAACGAAATTGTAGTAAGAGGTGATGAAGTTCATTGGGATGATATTGCAGGATTAGAAACAGCTAAAAATTCTTTGAAAGAAACAGTTGTATATCCATTTTTAAGACCCGATTTATTCAGTGGATTAAGAGAACCTGCTCGTGGGATGTTATTATTTGGACCCCCTGGGACAGGGAAAACGATGTTAGCCAGAGCTGTTGCTACCGAATCAAAATCTACATTTTTCAGTATTTCAGCATCATCTTTAACTTCGAAATATCTTGGTGAATCTGAAAAACTTGTCCGTGCTTTGTTCTTATTGGCTAGAAAACTATCCCCATCAATTATTTTTGTCGATGAAATCGATTCAATTCTATCTTCAAGATCAGAGAATGGTGAAAATGAATCATCAAGACGGATAAAGAATGAATTTTTGATTCAATGGTCAAATTTAACCCATGCGGCAGCCGGTAATGATCATGGTGAAGATTTACAAAGAGTATTAGTTCTTGCAGCCACTAATTTACCTTGGTCAATTGATGAAGCAGCAAGAAGAAGATTCGTAAGAAGACAATATATTCCTTTACCAGAGGATGAAACTCGTTCATCACACGTTCAAAAATTGATGAAATTTCAAAATCATTCAATGACGGATGAAGAGTTATCAAAACTGGTGGAATTAACTGATGGTTATTCAGGTAGTGATATTACAGCATTGGCTAAGGATGCAGCTATGGGACCTCTAAGATCATTGGGTGATAAATTGTTATTTACTGAGAAATCTGATATAAGACCTATTGAATTACAAGATTTCGAAAAATCTTTGAAATATATTAGACCTAGTGTTAGTAAAGAAAACTTGAAAGAATTTGATGATTGGGCTGCAAAATTTGGTTCGAGTGGTGTATAATAATGGATACCGAATACTATCAATTGATTGATTTTAATTCATTAGATTTTATAATTTAGAGTTTTTCACGATTAAACTGTTTATTGTAGTATACCGACACAGAATTGGTGTTATTAATGTCATGTATATATATATATATATATTAGTTGAAATATTTAATTAAAAGAAAAAAAAGAATTACATAGTTCGATGTTAGTTTTTAGTTCAAACAGTTTCTTCTACTGATAAATGCTTTGACTTCTTTTTAGATTTTTTATCTTTTGCTTCATACATCAATTCTTCAAACAGTCTTACTTCTTCGGCTTCATCCGGAGATCTTTGTGCAGCTAAAAATTGATTACCAATTAATAATAGTGCTTGTGCTTTTAATGCTCTATCCTTCGATGGAATTGATTTATCATCCAATATTTTGTCACAAACACTTCTCAAAATACCCTGAATTTCAAATTTTGAACTAACCCAAGCCGTAGCCAACATTTTACCAGTCATTGTTCTTTCAAATTCAGCCTTTTTATATTCATCCCATTCCTCTCCATTTTCTTGTGCTTTAGACATTTGTTCCATTGAAGATTGTGCATCTAATGCTGAAGAAAGAATATTCCATACCCCTTTAGCCGTTGAACCTTTTTGTTTAACATTTGAAAAAATTTTAGAAAACCCTAATGTCTTTTGTGAATGTTGGAAATTCTTGGCCTTTGTTACATAAATTTTACCAATTGTGTGTAGTAATTCTAACCCAAAGGACTCCATTTTCAAATCATCTATTTCTTTAGATAAACCTGAATTATATCTAAATAATGCATCTTTGTCAGTGGCGGAATGAATAAAATCCTCAATTCTTTTGTTCAATTTTTGAGTCAATTCATCAACTCTTTTTCTCTTTTCCTCTTTTTGTTCCAAATGTAGTTTCTGTAATCCTTCACGTTGTTCTTTAGAAACTTTCGATGATGGTTTTTTTTTCGTTTTGTAGGAATCCGATGCAACATCTGTTGTGTTACCAGAATGATGTGATATATCAGTAGTGGTTGGTTTTGTTTCACCTGTTGACCCATGAGAAGAATTCAAATCAGTTTCATTTAACTTTTCAGCAAGTTCTGTATCCTCATCTTGTCCCAAAATGTCTGCAGTTTGAGTCAAATCTTTGAGCATTGACAATTCACCAATCCAATCATGGAACGCTTCACCACCGAAAATATTAGCAAAGAATTCACTTGGGTCTTCAAAACCAGCTTCCGGAACAGATTCTTGCTTCCCGAATCTATCATATTTATCTCTTAATTGAGGATCACTCAATACTTGGTATGCTTCCCCAATGTCTTGGAATTTCCTTATAGCTTCTGGATCATCAGGGTTTTTTTGTTTATCAGGATGATATTTTAAAGCGGCCTTTCTGTATGCCTTCTTAATTTCTGCCGAGGTTGCAGTCACTTCAATTTCTAAGATATCGTAATACTCTGTTTCTTTAACCATCTTCAATAAGATATTTGTCTAGTTATCAAATTGATATCAAAACTAGTAGCAATGGTATATCTTGGTTGTTATCGATAAAATCGCTACAATTCAGGCTGTGTAATAAATTATGATTGATGAATTACTTGTAATCCAGTTTGATAATATAATTTCATATTTCATTTGGTTATGAGCACGGATAAGATGGTTTTTTTTTTGTTATATATTTGAATATGCGTTGGGTAAATTATAGTGTGAGGATTCCGGGATCAAACTTAAAAATGGAGATGATATTGTCAACTTATAAAGAGATCGTTACGATAGCACTACAGGAAAAGAAAAGCTCAATTATAGTAGTCAATTATTGAATTTAATTAAAAACTCATTTTTTTTTTAAAAGCAACCAGCCAAAGCATCTACTGAATCTTTATCCCAAGGCGTTAAGAAAAGACTTCTTTGGATTTCTTCCAAGGACCCTGATTTTGTATATGCATTACTCAAATCTGAAGCACTAAGTTTTCCCTTTTTAGCTATTTTCAATGAAACATTTTCATCTAATCTATTCCAAACGGTCAAATCGTTAGGGAAGAAAAATGCGGATTTTTGCCAATGAGAATTTGCATCATCTCTAGATAATCTTCGACTTATTTCTGATAATAAATATGGAACATCCTTGAATTTATCTTCAAGCAATTCAGATAATGGTAAGGATTTCAATTCACTTTCAACAACCTCCATATAATCGTCGAGGTTTTCAATTATTGAGATAGCACCAATAACCAATGTCACCAATAATGATGACCCATACTCTTCAATATTATGGAACAACTGATCTAAAGCTGCCTGTTTGGTTTCTTCAGTGTCATAAACATAAAGTACTTGAGAAATTAAAACAATCAGTCTTTTAGCATCATTGGAAATTGTTAAAATTTGTTTAAATTCATCCAACGCAACATCAAAATTATCCAAAAAGAAATGCGATAACCCTAATACCGATCTCGCTGAAATAATGGTTCTATTGTCATCACTCAATTCTAAAGCCTCGTTGGATGCTTCAATAGCTAATTCATAGTTACCCAAACCTAAATCAAATCTCGCAGATTGAGCTTTCACACTCGAAAATCTAGCTAAATATAGTTCGTCTTCAGTTTCTTCATAAGCTTTTTCCAAAAGATTCAACAACTTGTCTGATATTTCCTTACCTAATTTATAGTCATTCAATCTTTCCAGAATTAATGCAGTGATAGACAACCCCAGTGGGTCTGTTGGATAATGTTTCAAGTATTGTAACATACCATAACTAGCTGAACTCAACTCTTGTACTGCTTCTAGGTTTCTAATATCATCGCCTTTACCTATTCTTTTCAAACATATATCAGTGGCATATAATAACTGTTCACTTGGAGATGTACCATTTGATAAAATAAATGCATGTGTGTAAAGGCTAGAAGCAGTTTCAAAATCTCCTTGAGCTTCAGATGCTAAAGCATGACCTAGCCATGATATTGATTTACCTGGGGCTAAGCTTTGTCCTCTCATATAAGCCTCGGTAGCTAAACCAGGGTCATCATATCTCAGGTATAATAAAGCCAAATTGGACCAGACCACCAAATTTTTTGGATCAATCGAAGAAGCTTTGATAAAACAATGCTGAGAGACGCGGGAATTTACCGTAATGGAAGCAATACCTAGGGCAATCCATGACTCCGCATAATTATTTTGTAGCTTAATTGATTCCTTCAAATTATTGATTGCTGAATCTCGATATTCAATTGTTTTAGTATTCAAATATGCAAAAAGCTCAGCTAATCCCAAATTATAGAACGAAACTGAGCGCAATGGCCTTGATTTTGGATTCAAGCTTATAACAGCTTGGTTTGAGTAAATCAATAGTGAAGCAGCTATTTCAATGATTTTATTTTGGGTCTCTAAAATTAAAATACTCTCATTGTCAACTTCAAGTGTTGTTTTTCCAATAAGTGCTAAAATTCTTTTATAAGGAAATGTTTCAATTTTTGATTGGATTCTCAAGAAAATATATATCAAATCACTCAAAGTCTTCCAAAAGTTAAATGAATTCGAATTACCTTGTTCCAAATAATCGACAGTTTTTAAAGCTAATTCAATTCCCTTACTAAAGAACCCTTTGATTATAGATTGATTGGAGTATTCCAACAAAGCTTCATATAATGCTGAAATTACAGACTCTTCATTTGGTCTTTCATTTAAAATATTTTGCAAAATTTGAATGGACTCCTCAAATCCACCAGTTTTAGATTGTATGACTCCTAATAGGTATTGGGCTATCCAATGATCCGGTTTGAGTTCTAAAGATCTTTTGAAAACTTTTGCTGCAGCCTCTAATCTACCACAGCCATAATAAGCTTCACCCAAACCTATCCAAGATTCAACATCATTAGAATTGATACGAATAGCAGTCTGAAACCATTTCACAGCATCTGGATCATCCTGACGTTCCAAAGCAGCACACCCTAAAATTCTGTATGGCCAAGAATCATTGCCTAAGCGACGTTTAGCATCCTCAGAAGCAATAACACGCGTACAAAATGCATCAGCTTTTTCCCAGTCAAGCTTATTGGTTAAATCGCTAACCAAATACCACGCGGATTTAACCTCTCCTGAATCTAATTCAAATGCCTTGATGAAACACTTTTGTGCCCTTTTTGTATCTTCATAATGATTCAAATAAATTTCACCTAATGATGTATAGGACGGAGCATATCTGCTGGAAGCTCTCAACGAGTCAACCAGATATTCATAAGCTTTGGAGACGTTTTTCGAATTTTCGATTATATAACTTAGAGCAATTTTCCAATTAATACTAGCTTTCAATTCTAATACGTACAAATTATTACCTTTCAAGTTTTGCAAGACTTCTGATAAACCTTCTCTACCAGTTTGATGGTCATTTAGCTTTATTTGAACCCACGATAATTCCATAATAGCCTCATCATTATCTGGATATTTCGAAATAACCTCTTCTAACAACAGCTTCGCTGCTTCTAAATCACCCCTTTCAGCCAAAATCAGCCCTTTCCCCACGTTAGCTTTGGCATTTTCAGGGAAATCCGCAAGAACTTTATCGAAAATCTCGAATGCTCTAGGGAAATTCTTTGGCGCCTGATAGTATGTAAGAACAGTACCATAATCCACGAGAAAATCTCTCTTTGTATGCGGAAAGGAAATCACACTTGCTTTTGTTGACGTTACCAATAATGCAACAGATGATTGACAAAGCGGTAGAGCATCGCCAAATTTTTTCAAATATATGTGATATGATAAGACTATTCTATGAGCGAATAAACTAGTTTTACACGATTCTAAACCTTGTAACATAAGAGCTAAAATTTCTTCTGGATCCAAATCTGAATTATTTTTCTCAGTATCTAACTCAATTAATTCTTCCTCTTCAACACTTGAAGGTTCAAGCTTCTCCATCTTTTCTTTCTTGTTTTTGTGATTCTTTGATTCTTCCAATTCAATTCGGTATGGAGAAAAATCTGATAGAATGAATGCATGGACTATTTGTCCCAAAGGTTCAGCCCTAAACAACTTTAAGAAATCTTTCAAAATAGAACTATCCAATTCGAATATACTTTCAGGGTCTATCCAATCAAAATATAATGACCATGCAAAATATGAGGTATGTTTCACAGCAATTAATCCTTCAATATATGTTTTGATTTCTTCGAAAAGTTGTGTTCTAATTTCATATGGTGCCACTTTCAGAACTTGAACTCTATATTTCAGATATTTTTCTTCGACAATTCTTCTTTCGTTATCGTCATTTGTAACATTGATCAATTCTTCATATAAGTGAGATATTTGGGAGTCTTTATAAAACCCCCAAGCAATGGCATCCCCAGAGGTTTGGTTTTTGGATTTCATACGTTCACGAGTAACATATTTAGAAACCTCTGTATTTTCTCTTTTTAATACAATATCGAGATATTGCTTTATGACTTTTATCGGTTTCTCTAAAATTCCTGATGTCACTTGACCTAATTTATTTTCAGGTAATAAAACTCTTAAATATTCTTCATGAACCTCTGGTGAATCATATTTTTGTACATAGCCATGAATATCATTGATAAAATCAGCTAATGGTTCTTGTAAACTTATAAGTAACTCGGCATAATCACCAGCAAATTCGAAAAATGACTTATAATCTCTATCATTTTTCACAATCAATAACAAACCTTTCCAAGCAATCAATGAAGTTGGGTCTATTTCAATTGCTTCCTTATATGATGATTTAGCTTTGGTTATATCGTTCAATAAATGCGACGATTTTCCTATAAATATATGTGCATAGTAATTCTTTGGATCTATGTTCAAGCAATCCAATGCGAGTTGAATACAATAATCTGGATTTTCATCTTGTAAAGCCTGTTTTGCAGCTTTCAAATAACTCTTTGCAGACATTTCAGCAAGTGAGTTTGTATATAGAGTATATTAACCCGTTAATTTAGTACAAATTATAAGAATATAATTGTTTGTATCGAATGAAGTAAACACTAATATTTATAAAGCTATATATAATTGAATCTTTCGAACAAATGTACAAGTAGGGGGAAAAAAAAATGTTGATCTTGAGATGTTTTCTGTAAAACGATTTCGCGTAATGGGCCTTATAACCTGTTGTATTTTTTGTATTGGTACTAATAAATAATTATTATATTGGAAATATAGCTAGCTGTTAAAAATAATAAAATGATTTACTATAAGATATCATATTTAATAGTTTATATTTTTTTTAATTCAACACAATTATAATTCAATTGGATAAAATTAGATCAATAATTTATCAATTTTTTTTAATAAGAATAACTAAATTAGATATGTCTTTCTTTCAAAATTTCTCAGAAAACTTAAAAACTGGTTTAAACCAAAGTTTACAAGAAGCTCAAAAGTTGTCTCAAGACTTCACTCCATATGCTCAAAAAATTTCTCAAGAATTCACTCCATATGCACAAAGAACAGCCAGATCATTACAAGAAAAATTTGGTCAAATTGATGATATTTCTGAATTACCACAAGAGTATGTTGAATTAGAAAATAAAGTTGAAACATTGAAAGCTGTTTATGGTAGTTTATTATCTGTCACTTCAACTTATGACCATGAAGGTTATGATAACCCATTAAATGTCAAAGAAACTGTTAATGAACTTTCAAAAAACATTTCTTTAAAAGTTGGTAAATTAGCCAATGCTAGATCTTCTGAAGAAGCCCAAGCTGCATTATTAGCAGCTAATCCAAATGGTCAACCAAAAACTTTAAACCATGCTATTTCCACCACTGTTAATTTATCTGCTTTGAAAATTCAACAATCATCAAATGATGATTCTTTTGATTTAGTCGCACAAGGTTTAACTTCAATTGGTGAAACTGAAGCAAAAATTGGTGTTGCAAGATTACAACAAGATAAATTGATTCAACAAAAAGTCAATGAACAATTTAGAAGACAATTGAAAGATAATTTAAACCGTGCTGATAAGGCAAGAAAATTAGTTGAAAACAAAAGATTAAGCTATGATGCTGCTAGAGCATCATTGAAAAATGCAAGACCAGAAAAGGAAGCTAGTTTAAGAGTTCAATTAGAGACTTTAGAAGATGAATTTGCTGCCACAACTGAAGATGCTGTGTCAGTTTTAAAAGAAGTTATTGAATCTTCAAACATTTTAGATCAAGTAACTGAATTAGTCACTGCTCAATTGGCTTATCATAAAGCTGCTAGTGAATTATTAGATCAATTGTTACCAAATTTACAAAACTTGAGAGATGAACAAGTTGCGAAAGATATATAATCAAATTGAGAATTTATCCTTTTAATTGTGTTTCAGTTTATTACTATTCTTTGGTTTTTCATTTTATTATTTTTGATTTTTATTCTGCAAATTTTTTTTTCCCCTGTTTCATTTCTCATCAACTTTATTTCCCCTTTATTTATCACTATTTGTTATAAATTATCTATATATATAATATTGAGGATTCAATCTTTAGGATTTTATTTATTTGGAATTATACATTTCACACTAACTTTATATATTCTAGAATAAATAGAAAACCGATATAATATGACAATTATATGTAGTAAGTTTGCCATGGCTTATGAGTCATGATTAATATTGGAATTGGATGTATATCGTATCAACTTTTTCCAATAAAATTTTTAAAGCTTTCCTATCTTAATTTGAAGAATTTAATGAAATAAGATATTTTTGAATGACAGAGACTATTTTACTCTACATTATCCTGGACATATCAGTATATAGCTTTGATATTGGATATTGAAGTTATAATAGTAAGTACCGAAATATCTTGGTGGATAATTAGGCGCGGCAATATTTGTCGTTCGGATTTAACTAATTTTTGACGCTTATGCAAAGTTATTAATGATCTAACGTATTTTAATTGGGGAACCACAATAATCTTAAATATTAAATTCATAAATTATATTTAAACCTTCATATTATACATTAATAAAAGTAATCATCCGATTTAAGTAACAAAGACCAATACAGTTAATTATTCTTGCTATTTAACTCTTACAAAATTTTTTATAAAATTAACGTTTTAATTATTCAAGATTATTGATAAAACTATATTAATGACTGTTATTTCCAAACCAACATTGATTCATATATCTGATTCATATAAACAAACCTCATCAGCGATCTCACAACCAAATCATCAATTTTTTAAAGAACCTGAATTAAATCGAACTATAGAGCTTACTCCAACTACATCAAACATTTATGATGAAGACACAGATTTAGCATTTCCAGAAGGTGGGAAATCGGCATACCTGGCAATATTTGGTTCATTTATGGGATTAGTCCCGGTGTTTGGTATGATTAACTCTGTGGGTGCAATTCAAACCTATGTTTCAAATCATCAGTTGGCCGATGTGTCATCTTCAACTGTTTCATGGATTTTCTCCATCTATACATTTATTCTGTTTTCTTCTGGTATATTCTCTGGTGCATGTTTTGACCGTAATGGTTCATTTTTACCATTAGTTGTTGGATCTATATTTTTTTGTGGTGGTTTACTTGCGACTGGTAATTGTACAACAGTCTATCAATTTATCCTAGCATTTGGTGTCGTCACAGGATTTGGTAATGGGGTGCTTATGAGTCCATTAGTTGGAGTCATTGCTCATTATTTCTCTAAATCAAGAGCAACTTGGACTAGCGTTGCAACTACAGGTGGCTCTGTGGGTGGTATTTGTTTCCCATTATTGTTAAGAAAACTATATCCAGCAGTGGGTTTCCCTTGGGCTATGAAAATCTTAGCTCTTATTTGTGCAATTTGTTTGGGATGTTCAATCTTGTTTGCAAAGGAGAGATTAAAACCTGAATATGAAAAAATTGATTCTACAAGAAAAGCTATTGAAACATATTTCTTAGATGTTTTTGATTATAAATATCTTTTGGAAACGAAATTCATGTTCTGTGCATTAGGTGTTTCATTTGCTGAATGTTCATTAATAGTTTGTTCAGTTTATTTTCCATCATATGCTATAGTAAGAGGCTTCAGTGAATCAACTTCATTCTTGTTAATCACTGTTGTTAACACCACTGGTATTTTAGGCCGTTATATTCCAGGTTATTTGGCTGATAGATATGTGGGTAGATTTAATATTGCAATCATCAACTTAGTTGGTGTAATGATAGTGTCATTGGTATTATGGTTACCGTTTGGTTATAATGTAAAAGCATTATTTGCTTATGCTGCATTATATGGATTTTTCTCTGGTTCTATTCTTTCACTTTCCCCTGTATGCTGTGGACAAATCTCAAAAACGGAAGAATTTGGAAAAAGGTATGCTACTATGTATATGGTCACTTCATTGACTATCTTAGCTACAATTCCAATAGGAGGTGTTATTGTGGGGAAAGGTGATGTTAAAAATTACAATAATTTTATCATTTATACAACTGCATTAGCTGCTGTTGGTATTATTTGCTATGGTATTTCAAGAAATGCGGTCGTTGGTCTTAGACTCTGTAAATTTTAATTATAAAATATTTGAATTATAGAAGAGTAGTTACAAAATAAAATAATTTATTTTAAGTAATAAAGATTATAGTGTATATCTTCGATAATATTTTCATCTATATAATATGATGTTTTTCAGATCATTATTGCTTTCAAACAAAAGTTTCAGCTGTATTGTTAAATAGAATCCTCCCGCCCAGTACAATATTTGCAAGCGTAAAAAATATTAACATGAAAAATATAAAAACCAGTATGCGCTTTTGTAATATGCTAATATATAAATTGATATTTTTGGGATGATATACAATAGACTTCGCTGGACTCAAACTACAAATTACTTACTCCTTCTTCAAGCTGATGTTAGACTTATTAAATGTCACAGGTCCCAAAAAATGAACAAACACATTTCACTCCTAAATTTTATGGCGTCTATCTATTAAGGTCTGTACCTAAACCAAACTCATTTTATATTGGGTCAACCCCTGACCCAGTACGACGATTGAGACAACATAATGGTGATCTGAAAGCTGGTGCTTATAAAACAAAAAGAAAGGGTTTCAGACCATGGGATATGGTTATGATTATTTATGGGTTCCCTAATAAGATTTCTGCATTACAATTTGAGCACGCCTGGCAACATTCTTATCAAACTAGACATATCGAATCATCACAAAGAATTGTAAACAATAAATCAGGAGGTAGGAGCTTACATCATAAAGTTGGAAATGCCAAATTACTGTTGAATGCCCCTTTTTTCAAGAGAATGAGCCTGAAAATAATGTGTTTTGATGAGACGATATATCAAGCATTTGTACGGAATAAATTCAACATCAAGTTCAATAATGAGGAAGTGCCTTTGGATTATGTCAAATACAAATCCAATCCTGAATATGGTAATCTATTTTCAGTTGAGAACTTCAAAGACATATATATGGAAAAACACGATGAGTCAATGAAATCATTTAAAGATCTTTTTAAAAGGGAAGGTTTATCATGCTCACTCTGTGACTCTACAATTGATTATAACAAACCGAAAGATGCCTTACCGTTAATTTCCATTTGCTATCACTCTGATTGTTCAAACATTGCACATTTATCATGTTTATATAAATATTTCAAAGAACAAACACAAGTGGAATTGCTTCCTTCGCAGTCACAAAGAAAGATTGATGAGGACATTCAATTCAAATCGCTGATACCATCAAAGGGGAAGTGTCCCAAGTGTGATAGATTTTTAATCTGGACAGATTTGATAAAATACTCTACATGGATCAAGGCGGAGATTGGATTCAATGTAAATATTCAGGAATCCCAGAAAGAGTTCGATGAAGATAGTGCGGAAGAATGACATAACATATATATGTATATAAATATATTAGTAGACAATCTCATATAAAATGTGAAGTTTTTATTTTATTTTTATCCTATCTAAATGAAACTGACCAGCTTTCACTGAGATCAACGTTTGGATTTTTGATAACATAATAATTATCATATTTTTCAAAAGAGCCACTCCATTCAGTGTCATTTTGTTTGATAAATACTTCTTCAAATGATAAATCATCACCGATAATTTGAATTTTTTCCACTTTAGTTGAACCTCCAGTGCTTCCTGCACCTTCTAAAATTTCACTGTTCAAAATGTTGTCTACAAAGTTAAGTTCTAGATATAAATATTGATCAGCCAATTTGTAATTGTAAGTTTCACCATCATCAATGTATAGGTTACCTTTGGCTTTTCTATTTGAATCTAAAGCGATAACTAAGGTATATGGGTCATACTTCGTCAATTTAGACGATCTTCTATATCTATCTTTCCTTGATAAAATTGTTCCACCCCTGATTAATACTGGAATTTTTTCTAATGGAGTCGAGATTCTATGGTCTCCCAAGCCTTGAAATTTTTGGAAAGTATCATAATCATAATGAATTTCATCATCTGGAATATAAATATTAATGCTTTCGGCACCTTCTTCAGTGACTGGTTTGATCAGTAAGCCATCAATATAAAATTGATCGTCGATTTCAAACACATCTCTATTATCTGGGAATTTATAAAAAAGTGGGTCGAGAACCAATGACCCGTTAACATGTGATTGGTACAACTTTGTATAGAATAGAGGAAGCAATCTGTACCTCAAACGAATAGCATTTCTTATTAAAGAGGTATATGGTTCACCAGGAACCCAAGGTTCTCTTCTTCTGGAATCAATATGAGCATGCGCTCTGAAGAACGGATACCAAATACCAGTTTGATACCATCTCGTCAACAATTCTTTACTTGGATTCCCGAAAAACCCACCAATATCAGCACCAGAAAATGGCATGTTAGCAATATTCTGATTTAGAATCATCGGAATTGAAACTTTAAGATATTCCCACTTAGACATATTATCACCTGTCCACATAGCAGCTGATCTTTGAGAGCCGGCAAAATAAGATCTTGTCAAAACGAATGGTCTTTTATTGATGTATCTTTCCTTCAAAGCTTCAAACGTGGCTTCATGATAGGTCAAGCCATAAATGTTATGATCTGATCTGATTTCGACATTACCATAAGTAATTACATCTTTTGGCGCTGTTGTTTCAGGGCCTGAGAAAACAGATGGCTCATTCATATCATTCCAAATATGTAAATTGGTAGCATCACCAGCAAATCCAGAATCATTTGCGAATAGCGTAGTCCAGAATTCTTGGGAATTTGGATTGAATGTATCTATCCAAAGAGATTCTCCCGGCCAGCAATGGCCATGGAAATCTTTACCATTCTTATCTAAAAACGCTAAATTCTTCTCGGATACTTGATCGCTGACTTCATAGTTCAATTTCAAGTGAGGATCTATCAGAGTGACCAATGATCTATATGTCTCATTCAATTTTGCCAACATCCTTTCTGGGTCAGGGAATGACCCTTTTTTCCAAGTGAAGTATCTTCTACTATCAGTATATTCCAGATCTAGCCAAATAACATCACATGGAATCTCGTACTTATCCATGTTTTCACTAATTGTCAAAACATCTTCTTCATCATTATAATTCCATCTACCTTGGTGGTAACCCAATGAAAATAGTTGTGGAAGTTGAGTTTGACCTGATAACTTAGCATAGTTACTAGTAATTTCTGTTGGGGAACTACCGATAAAAATAACAACATCAATAATCCCACTTTCTGAGATCCAATGAGTTTGAGTGTCAATATGTTCACGAAGCGCATTTGGAACTGATCTATCCTTTTTCTTAATGTCCACATATGTATCTGCACCATTCACCCAAAACAAACCAGCAGAAACACCGGGCTTGTGTGCGACTAATAATGGTATAGCACCGTACATTGGTAATCTTGAATCAACTTCATATTCAAAGATATCAACATTGTATAACCTATAAGGTTCAGAAGCTGTTGTATCCCTTAAAGATAAAGAGTCTGCGTGCTCTGGAATACCATAAACATGTTTAAACCCTTGGAAAGTAACATCCAGTGCAACAGACTCTGGGCCAAATGGCAATGTATCAGCCTTGGAATCTTTAAAACTGTCTTGAAAACTACCAAAATTCAATTCTTCTTGAAGTAAACTTGATTCATGATTTTCTTTGCTTCTAATGTGTTCTACATTCAAGAATGATCTTTCATTGAAAATAATTTGAGGCTCGTTGTGATACTTGACGATAATCTCGAAGTGTTCAGTATAAACCTCCAATTTATACTGCTCATCTTTACCATACAATATATCAAATTGGCCATTCGATATGTCAGAAACTTTATAGCTTTTTGAAATTTTTGGAATTCCATTAAAGGCATATTTCCAGGCTTCATTATATCTTTCCTTCTGTAACAATTTATGGTTAAATTCAAATTTTGAGCGATCTTCATCGATTTGAAGTCTTATGTTATTGTTTTCCAAAATCTCTAAGGTAAATGGTAATCTAACCGAATGTGATTGGTTCAATGATTTTTGAATATCACCAGTTATTACTGAGTGACCAAATTTCACAGATTCCTCGTTAATTGAGTAATATTTGTTCTGTGTTTTGGAGATCTCATTACCATAATGTCTATTTCTTCGACAAAACCCGGACTGATCACATCTTTTAAAGAGCTCATGTTTGACGCCAAAAGCAACATCCAGAATCAAAATTGAAACTAAACAGAAGAATTGAAGTAGTTTCATTGTAAGATCCCTTTCTTTTGATGTACTGAAGATGACTTAGCGAATCTACTTCCAGTAACCAACCCATTTAGCCTACGTCAAGATCATGTTTTTTTTCTGGGATTCTGGGGGCTGAGAACTGAGAATCGAGATGCAGAGTACGGAGAGGAAACATCGATCTTAAAATTATTGTTAACGAGTTAGATCGCAACAAAAAAGTTATGTCAAAAATTATTCCGTGAGGTTGATTTCAAAGAGAGGGATTCTACTCACTTTAGAAGCTTTCATTGAAAAGTAGAAACTACTTTAATATATCTTTCAAGGCATCCAAATATACATTGTGACATTGATGAGCATATCAGAGGTCTAGAAGTTAGAAACATAAACTTAAGTTCAAAAAATATTGTTAGATGAGAAACTCCGCCAGTATCCCATTCAACCTGCTGCCTGTGTGATTTTTACACAACCTTACATCAATCACCTAATTCATATTAGATGATTGTAATTTGGTGCTTATTGGTTTCATAAAAAAAATCATATACTAGTAGTCTCTGAATCTTTTGTATCTGCCACAGGTTCGGTAATTTTTCTTAGATCTCCCAATATATGTCAAGACAAGATCGAGGAAAATAAAGATGGAAGGCCGTAAATCATGTCTTTGTAATTGTGGCGCTATTCCTAACGAGGATATATAAATAGCTGCTAATCGATCAATCAAGGATTGTTTTCCAATAATATCAAGTACACTTTAAAGGAGCTCTATATCGAAATAATGACTCAATTAACAGCAACTACCTCTTATAAACAATTATCTGGATATGAAATTCCAATTATCGCTTTAGGTGTTTGGCAAGCGCCAGCCGATGTTACGAGAAAAGTCGTGTATGATGCTTTAAACATTGGTTATAGACACATTGATTCAGCACAAGCATACAGAAATGAAAAAGAAGTAGGTGAAGGTATCTTACAATGGTTATCTGAAGACCCATCGAGAAAAAGAAGCGATATTTTTTATACGACTAAAGTCTTTTTACATGGTTATGAAGTAGCTAAAGATACTGTTAAGGAAAGTTTTGAAAAGGTTAAAGATTTGGAATATATTGATTTAATTTTAATTCATAATGCCAGATCAAACAAAAAATTAAGATTGGAAACTTGGAAAGCTTTGCAGGAATTTGTTGAAGATGGAACAACCCGTTCAATTGGTGTTTCAAACTGGGGTATTAAACATCTAGATGAATTATTCGATTCTGATGTTTACAAAGCAAAAAATATTCCAGTTTCAGTCAATCAAGTTGAATTACATCCTTTCTTAGTTAGATCACAATTAACTGATTATTTAGCAGAGAAAGGTATCATTGCTGAAGCTTACTCACCATTAACTCACGCATTGAGATTAGATGATGAAACTGTTGTTGCTATTGCCAAAAAATATAACAAATCACCTGCCCAAATTTTAATCAGATGGGGTTTACAAAGAGGTTTTGTTTCATTACCAAAAACTGTTACACATAGCAGATTAGTTGAAAACTACGAAGTTTTTGACTTTGAAATTGGTAAAGAAGATCAAGAGAAATTAACCAGTTTAGATGAAAATTGGACATTTTCTAAAAGGTTTGGAGATCAATTATACATTAACGACATTACCGATGAACAATATGAAGCTCAATTAAATGAATATTTCCCAGAGTTATATTCACTTCTTACCAAAAAAGCTTAATAAAGAACTCTGTTGTTTTGCTGATGAAGCAATCTTTGATTTTTTTGTAGATGGATTACTCGTAGCTGGCGATGGAGACCGTTTCATTGTCTTCACAATAGGTTTCGATTTCTCCACCTTTGTGACTAAATAACCATCTTCATCGTAATAACTAGTAACACTCTCTTCTTTTGAGTCTGCTTTCGGTTCATCTATCTCCTCTCTATTATCTTCATCTTGGACTCTTTCCTCCTCTGATTCCACAGCTGGCTGTTTATCTTTTTTAGTCGGTGAGGTTTTAACAGGTGATTGACTGAACGAACTATCAAAGATTTCTTCCAAACCTTTTTCATTGTCTTTTCTTTTTCTAATTCCATTTTTGACATCATTCACGTCTTCATCTTGCTCCTCATCGTCATCATCATCGAACATTCTCTCTAGCTCCTTCTGTTTTTTTAACTGTGCTTCCTTTTCAAATTTTTGCTTTGCTATATATTCCTCGTCATTCAATAGATCATCTTCCAGAGTTTCAACTGTAGGGGTCGGATCAGTCTTGGCTCTTTTATTTGCTGAAATATTCAGAGGTTTTGCTATTTTCTCAGTACCTTGTCTAGATAAGGATGGGCTTTGGATTGCATTTTTTGGTTCTTCTTTTTTGTTCCTAGCAAGCATCCTATCTCTTAGTGATCCCATTTCTGGGAACCCAGATTTGCGTTCTGATTTAATGCTACCTTCCGATTTCGGTTTTTTGGGTGATACTTTCTTTGTTTCAAAAGCACTAGAAGTTTTCTTATCAGATGATATAGGCGCAGTGAGAACCGTATCCAATGCTATCAATTCTGGACCTTTAATAACACCCCATTTTGCTAAGTTTTCTTCTGTTACTGGTTTATTCTTGAGTTGGGCTTTAATGGTGGTTAGGGCTTCATTTATAGTGATATTTTTTGGAGCCAAAGAATAAACTTGAATTGTTTCAATACTTTGAAAGTTTTCTTTATCTTCTATGTTTTCTGTAACCTTTATGGTTGTCCCATCTATTTCTTTATGCTTTCCTATTATTATAAAATTAACAGTAATTGAATCAGAATGCTTTTTGTAAAATGTATATAACAACTTTTTTGCATCGTTGACATGTATATTTAATTCTCTACTCAGCAACTTATAGTTGAAAGGCTTATTCTCTTTCAATAGTTGTGATTCAAGTAGACTATTTGATCTTTCCTCAATACTCATTTAATTAATTCTTAAAGGTTGAATAGTTCCTAAATATTCGTTAATCGAACCCAAAGATATTTGTACGCCATAAACTGTATCAGAACTGCCTGGATGCTTTAAAAAACAACTAAATACGACATTAACCGTGTCGCGTATCTCAACGCGAAAAGGGTTTATGAAATTGAAAAATAATTCTTTCAATCACCTTTTCGCGCTACAGTGTGAATGTTTGGATGTTTGAATTTTTTTCTTCTCCTTCCTTCAAATCGGTGAAAAAAAATGGTTGATATATAACTAAGAAATGTTTATGTAGTGCAACTGTCCACATTAGTTTTTGGTTGTATTTATAATTCAAACAAAGAGAAATGTCCGATTTAACTTCTCAAGAGCTTGATATAGCTCGTAAATATGATTTGACTCCAAAAGTCATCCCTTTTTTAGATAGACATCTGGTTTACCCTATTGTTGAATCGTTAAGAGATTTATACGATGATAAAGCAATTGCTCAATTGACATTTGATTTATTTAAAGATACCAATATGACTTCATTCGTTAAGGAGCAATGGAAGTTAATCAATGGTTCAGATAATATTCCTGAAGAAATCACCGCAAAAGAAATCAAAATTGATGAAATTTTCAACAAATTAAACACAGAAACCAAAGAATTACTAGATATTTTACAAAGTCAGGAAGTTCAAGATCATTTAAAGCAAGACAAAGCTTTTAATAGAGAATATTTAGAAAAATCACATGGAATAACTGAAGATAAAATCAATGCATTATATGAATTTGGACAATTTCAATACAATAGAGGTGATTATGTTATGGCTTCGGATTTGTTGTCGAATTTTAGAGTTTTATCAACCAACCAAGAATTAGTTATAAGTTCTACTTGGGGTAAATTGGCTTCAGATATTATTAGATTAGATTGGGAATCATCATTGAAAGAATTGAGCAAACTTAGAGAAGTTGTTGATTCAAGATCATTTTCAAATCCATTAACTCAATTACATCAAAGAACATGGGTTATCCATTGGTCATTATTCCCATTTTTCAACAATGAAAATGGATTAGAACAATTATTAGATTTATTTTTTTCATCATCATATTTATCAACTATTCAAGCAGCTTCACCATGGATTTTACGTTATTTAGTTGCTGCAGTCGTTTCATCTGAAAATTCTAACAAAAACAATTTATCAAATCCAATTTTCCAGAAAAGATTAAAGGATTTAATTAGGGTTGTTGGTCAAGAACAATATGAATATAGAGACCCTTTGACAGATTTTATCAAAGCTTTATATATTGATTATGATTTCAACGAAGCCAATGCTAAGTTAAATGAAGCATCCGTTATTTTGAAGACTGATTTCTTTTTATCAAATATTTCAGATATTTTCATTGAAAATTCAAGACATTTAATTACCGAAGTTTATTGTAGAGTACATCAAAAGATTAATTTGAATGAAATTTCTAAAAATTTGAATTTATCAAGAGACGAAGGTGAAAAATGGATTGCCAATTTGATCAGAGAAACTAAAATGGATGCCAAAATCAATGAAAATGAAGGAACTGTTATTTTAAACCATCCAGTTAATTCAGTTTACCAACAAGTTATTGAAAAAACTAAAGGTCTATCATTTAAAGCCAACCAAATTTTAGCTTCTGCTTTACAAAAACAAGATTCCGTTCAATAAACAAATAGTCATATGATAATATAGTATATATATATATATATATATATATATATAACGTATATGTTTTTCTAAACAACTAAATGTACATTACAGCTCACTTAAACACGTACTTTAGTTTTCTAATTTTTTTAACATTTAAAACAAATTATATATTGTGTTTCCATTATCTATTTACAAAAGGTAAGCTTTGTTTTCTGTTTTTTTCTTTCTTTTTGTTGATTATTATTGATTATTATTTAGTTGGTCTTTCAACAAATCTAATATATTTCTTCAAGTTTGGTTCAGTTGGTGATTTTAAATGTTCTGAAGGTAAATTATCTTTAAAACTCTCAACATTTGAATAAAATTCTACTTTCAATCTTTCAACTAATTGATTGAATTCAACTTCCCCATTTTGTCTATATTTTATTAATTGTTCAACGTTATGTTTTGTCAAAGGATCAATTTCTAAACCTTGTTGTTGTAATCTAGCAACTACTCTTGCAGTTAACCAAAATTTCATTTCTTGTGGACCATCAACTAATTCCAATATAGATTGTGGAGCGTTATCACCTAATCTTGGCTCTAATCTTAATACACGTGTAAATCCACCAGCTCTATTAGCATAACGTTCTTTTAAACCTCCGAATAATTTTGGGAGTATTTCACCATGTTTAAAAATATCTGATTGAGCTAAAGATTTAGCTTGTTCAATATCTGATTTTTTGGTTAATGAAATCAATTTATCTGCTAATCTTTGAGCTTCTTTTGCCTTTGCATGAGTAGTTGTGATTGATTCATGCTCTAATAATGCAGTGACTAAGTTTTTAAGTAGGGCTTTTCTATGTTTTACTTCTCTTCATTAAAAATAAAAATACAGTTAGTAATTCATTCTATAACAGGGAAGAAAGAAAATAATGATAACATACCTTGATAATTTTCTTGGAGCTGCCATTTTCTTCTATATATTATAGTGATGATAGAAGGATGAATCACAATTAATTTAATCTATAAATATATAATATATAAGGTACAAGATATATCTAGAAGAATATAAATTCAGCTTCATTATGGCACCTATAGCTTATTTTTTTTTTTTTTTTTGACCTTTAAGCTGCTTTGAGATTACTCAAGAAAACGAGAACCCGAACATTTCACAAAAGCATTAAAAATATAATTAAATATACGAACGGTGAACGTAATATAATATTCCGGCTTCAGGCTTGCGCGAAACTACTCTTACATATTTTATACAATCTATATTGAAATTGACAATATAAGTCCGGTTCATATTTATTATATATCGAACTATTTAAATAAGACAATATCTTTCAATGGGATTACTGGAAATTTTTTTAACTTCACTCATATAATTACATTGCATTTTTATTCATTCTCACTCGTCATGACTGAGTGAGTCCAACTTCGAGTCTTCATATTATAAATTATTTGATTCATGAAGCTACAAGCAATTGTCAATATATAATATAATAATAATTATAACGGTTAATTATAATCTAGACGTGTATTATATTAGCTGATGTTTATAATATTCTAGGTGGCAAGAGGTGAATGTATGTGTTTCAACAATTGTGATGCCAAATCAAGTTTTGCATCTACAGATAAGCTTTTGCACTGTCACCCTGTTTTAATCTTCATATATATATGTATATATATATATATATATAAAGTTATTGGAATTGATTCATATGTTAACTTTGAATTTGGATGTTGAAGAATAATTAAACTGTATTATAATATTTGAAAAAAAATATAAGATAACCACAAAACCCATTATAAATACGTCTTTGCAATTCATCATTGATCGAAACGCAATCTTCAAAGGAAATTTATCATTTAAAAATCACGATTTTCTGCGCAACCAATTCTTTTTAATCGAATTATGTGGGTTTTATATGAATATTTTTTGAAGTTTGAAACTTCAAATTTGATGCTTATCATTCAAAAAAAAAAAAAAAAAAAAATGATAGTAGAATGTGCATTTCAAATATCAACTTTAGGATCAACAGAATTAAGAATCTAGTATTCAATATTATGTCAAACTTAAACCGTGCCGAACTCCGGATTTAATCCCCAGAAAATCACGGTTGAGTGTCCAAAATTTGGTAAAAAATCGTGCTACTCTCAATTTATCTTTAGCAAATATTTATATTATATATTAATATATTTATTGATCTTCAAAATATTACACACTTTCACTTTCAATTGCGGTAGGTTTACCAGAAAGAAAATTTGGCTACTTACCTTACCTGAAACTGATGCCAAGATGGATTTTCAATCAGAAACTAAAATTGTGGAGTACGGATTGTAATCTGTGGGTAATTTATAAACAATATAACCTCTAGGTTAACATAAATTATATAGGTGACATATAAAAGTATGATGTTTCTTCTTTATTTTGAAACACACTGGTAGTTCATTGCATTGATTGTATTTGGTTCAAAATTTGCTAATTTGAAGATAATAAAAAATGTCTGAAAAAAGTTTGCATGTCATAGATGTCGTTGCAATCGATAGCAATGAAGAAAAAGATTCTGTACCTAAGATTGATACAATTGAAGAGCATCTAATTAAATGGGATAAGCCTTGGTACAAAGTAAAGAATCTTGCCTTATTGAACGTTTGGTTAGTTATTATTACCCTTACTAGTGTTGAATCAGGTTTCGATGGATCGTTGTTAAACGGATTACAATCATTGAGATCATGGCAAGACTTTTTCCATGAACCAACTGGTGCTAGATTAGGTGTTTTATCTTCTGGATTTAGTATTGGTAATTTACTTATTTTAATCGCTATTTCAAGTTGGGTTTCCGATAAATATGGTTCCAATTTTACTAGGTCAAATTCTTTCGATAATCGGTGCTGTTATTCAAGGTGCATCAAAAAATTATGGTCAATTCTTTGTTGGAAGACTTATAATTGGTTTATCGTATATCGGGCATATTGGGGGTCCTTTATTGATTGCTGAGATTGCTTATCCAACTCATAGAAGTATTATTACTGCCCTGTATAGTACCACTTTCTACTTGGGTGCTATCATTGCCTCGTCTATTACGTATGGAACTTTATTACACGTTTCCGGTGATAGTGCTTGGAGAATTCCATCGTATTTACAGGCGGCATTTGCTGTTATCACAATAGGGTTTTATCCTTGGTTACCAGAATCACCGAGATACTTGGTAAATATAGGCAAAAGTGATGAGGCTAGAAAATTATTAGTCAAATACCATGCAAACGATGATGAGGTCTTGGGGAAAGGTTTGGTTGATTTCGAATTGAAGGAAATTGAAACAGCAATTGAATATGAGAAAATCAGTAAAAATACTTCTTTCACTGCTTTCTTCAAAACTAAAAAACAACTTTCATAGACTATTCATTTCTGTTTATACGGGAATCATTATGAATTTTTCAGGTAATGCACTTATTTCATATTATTTGACGTTGATTTTAAATTCAATTGGAATCACAGAGACAAAGAAACAATTACAAATCAATCTAGCATTAAGTGCTTTTAATTGGGCTAATTCTTTATTCTCGGCATATCTTACTGATAAAATTAGAAGAAGACCAATGTTTTTGATTTCAATTTCAGCAATGTTAATATCATATATCATTTGGACCATTCTATCTGCTGTTGATATTAAAACGGGTTATAAACACCAAAGTTTAAGCAATGGTGTTCTAGCAATGATCTTCCTCTTCAATTTTGGTTATAACTTTGCATTCAATGTTTTACCTGCATTGTATGCTTCAGAAACTTTACCATATCATTTAAGAGGAAGGGGATATAGTGCACAAAATTTCTCTTGCATGGCTCTCAATATATTCAATTCATTTGTTAATCCTATTGCAATGGATGCTATCGGATGGAAGTATTACATTGTTTATTGTTGTGTATTAGCCGTCCATTTGGTTGTGGTGTATTTGACGTTTGTTGAAACATTTGGTTACACATTGGAAGAAGTTAGTGAATTAGTATTCAAAGAAGATGTAACTGACGTGGTCTTAGATCATGAAAATTCTGAACTATCTTCACAACAGGATAGCTTATGAGCACTAGTCTTATTGCCTTTTTTTAGTGACAAACTTTTGTTTTATCAATAAAGGAAAAATTTGTCTTTAAAAATTTGACCCCAATTTGATCAATTTCACAAAATCGTACCTCATAGTTATTTTACACGTCGTCGAATTGGAAGTTGACTCTAGGTGAAAAAAAGCAAAATGGGAAATTTATAATTCTAATTTATGAGATAGTTCAATTCCTAAAGAAAAGCTGCCCATGAGTTATACTAACAGAGCCTACCTGTGTTTATACTTTAGATATGTTTTAAGAGTCGAATCACTAATCAATAACATTTTAAGGAGATATATATATAATATACTTATAAGTTATTATACGTAATTTAGATAATTGTGATTTGATGTAATTTGTAATATTTATAACAATTTAAAAAGTATTGTGGAAGATATTGTGCATTGTAATTTGTGCAGTATAAGTTATAACTTACAAATTACAGTTATAATATAGGTAAATTATACATGATACTAATTTTCATGAGTCATGACTCATACACGTTAACATTATATTTAATATGTATAACATGCAATTAACATCAACTTCACAAGGTAAAAAATCATAATTGATCAATATCAACTTCATTTCTTTGAAATACAAAACAATAAATATAATTGCCTTGGTTGAATATTTTGAGAATTGGCTCTATTGTATTCGATGCTAGGAATCTAGGATTTAAACTTTATTAAAAAATATATATCCATTATTCATACAGTTCTTGAAAGTCCGCGCAATATTAGTATCAATTAGATATAATAACAATGCCAAAATTTAAACAAGTAGATGTTTTCACATCTGTTAACTTCAAGGGGAATCCAGTGGCTGTTTTCTTTGATGCTGATAATTTTACTGATAAGGAATTACAATCCATTGCGAATTGGACAAACTTGTCAGAGACAACCTTTGTTCTAAAACCAACAAATCCAAAGGCAGATTATAGAGTAAGAATTTTCACTCCAATTGATGAGTTACCCTTTGCTGGTCATCCAACTATTGGGACAAGTCATGCTGTTATACAAGCTGGTCTGGTTAAACCAAACGATGATGGAATTATCGTTCAAGAATCAGCTGTTGGACTTGTGTCTGTTAAAGTCAAAGATGGTGGATTACAATTCAAATTACCGTTCTATAAACATGAAATTTATGACTTGAACTCAGACTTGATTAAAGGAATTATCAAAAGTTTAGGCTCAACAACAGAGAAGGTTAAACGCGTTGTATTGGTTGAGGATGGTCCTAGTTGGTTGACTATTCAATTCAATGATGGTGAAGATGTTAAAGAATTGAAAACAGACTCTACCAGTTTAATTCAAATTTCACAAAAATCTGGATTGGATGGCTTCAGTTGTTTTGGTAAATTTTCAGCGAACTCTCATGATTTAATCGATCAATCACTCACCTATGAAGCAAGAAACTTTGTCGTTTTTGGCTCTTATGTGGTTGAAGATCCCGTCTGTGGTTCTGGTGCAGGTGCTGATTCTTCATTGTTAGCAGAGTTTGAAGATTTCGAAGGAGATCTCACAATAAGACAAGGTAGAAATTTGGGAAGAAATGGAATAATCAAAGTAAGTGTTACCAAGCAACAAAATGGGGACAATTCAAGAACAATTTATGTTGGTGGTAATGCTGTCACTGTTCTTGATGGTAACTACTGACTTCTTAAATTCCTGAAATTTAATGAACCATATTTTTATTTATATTGTCCTCTAAACTAGCTTTATATAAAAAATCTTAAGAAATAAAAATAGCTGTATTGTTTAATTATTAAATTTGTAGAGAATTACTTTGGAATTTAAATTACGGTATGAATCGATGAAAACTCAAATTTCTCCAAAATGTGACAGGTCACGTGGAGAATATAGGGTTTTGGTTTTTTCTTACAACAGCCAAAGGAAAAAAAAAAAAAATACACACATTGAACATTTGATGCAGAACAGATAAAGCTGTAGTTCAATCAACAAAAAAATATATACTTGAATAACTTATAAACACTATAATTATATAGTCCTAACTCATAACCAACGCTCGTGGAACTCTTTTTCATTTTCAATCATCGAAATAGACTGATATATTGATAAATATTTCCAATATATATTTTGACTCATCATTTGATTCATAATTATTCAATCAATTGGAAAGAAGGTTTTTTATTCAATTACTCAATATTTTACTTAAGAGCTTTGACAGTTATATGAATTTCAATAACTATATACCTTTAGTGGATTCAAACCCAGATCAATCCATATCTTCCTCTAGATCATCCCACTCTGAAGAAACCCCAATGGCAAACTCAAATGAAACCTCTTCGATACCTGTTGACTCTACTGTGGATCCAAAAAGACCAAATGCAAAGCATGTCTCAAGAGCATGTTTACAGTGCCGTCAAAGACATTTAAAATGTGATGGGAAGTCTCCTCAATGTACACGTTGTGAGCAAGCCAATAAGGAATGTTCTTATGTGAAGAGTAATAGAGGAGGGTCTAGAAAGAAGGGTATTTCAACAAAGCAACCAAAACAGCAAACTCCAAATCTTCACTTAAAACTATCTCTTCCTTGCACAGATAAAGGTGGAGTGTGCCCCAATGGTCATAATCCATCAACTTGTTCTTATTTAGAAGATAAGAGCTTTGGTAAAATACCTTGTCAAGAAAAGCAGATAGCTGTCGATGTCAATATTTCAAATACACCAAAATTCGATATACACTCCGAGAGATTAGATACTGAATCAATTGTACATAATTTCTATACCAGTATCCATAATAGTCACCCAGTTTTGCCTCCATTAGGTCAAATCATACCATATCTAAATATAATGGGTAACCCAAGAGAGCTCCTTTTGGTGATGAAGTTATTTGGTGATGGGTATACATCTTCAAAATATAATTCCAAAATTAATGAAATATTTCAAATAGCCACTGAGCTACAGAAGCTAATGAATACTCAAGAAAAAGATATAATAACCATACAAACCTTAATTCTGTTAGGCTTGATCTGTCACATTAGTGCATTGCACGATCTAAGTACGACTTTGAGAAAAGAAGCCATTGAGCTATTGATAAAATTGGGGATCAATAATTTGGATATTGGCGAAATGACTCAAGACATCAACGGAAATGTAAATAAGGGCGAGTTTGAAATAAATTTAGCATATACATCGTCTAAAAGGGCCAGAAACTTGGATATCAATGACGTGAAAGAGTGCTCCAGACGTTGCTTTTGGGAACTATTTTTCTTGGATATTATAATCGGATCATCTGATGGAGTGACCTTGTCCAAGCTCACAAATATAGAATGTTTCGTAAAATTCCCCTCTATTCCAGAAAAGTTCAAATTTGATTACGAGACAAGGTCATATACTTCAAAATTGGTTGATGACTCTGTCAGGTTGAACAACTCGAAGAAGTTGACGGATGAACAATATTCCAAATTAACTGCTTCGCTTTCAAACTGGGAGCTAAAATTCTCGAATCCAGATTTTTACCAAATTCCATTCTTATTGAATAATGAAGGTGAAGTCAATGAAGGTATACAACAAGGTTTAATAATGCTCAATTATGCTAAAATTTTCACACATAGACCATTGAGTTTTCTTTGGAAAAATAATGTACCCAAGAATTTTAAACTAATTGAAAAAAAATTAAATGATGAATCTAAGGAATTGCCAAATGTCGATGAAAAGAAATTAGTCAGCTCAAGAAAGATTATTGAAACAAGAAAAACTATAGATGCAGCAAACCTCATAAGCAAAACGTTGATCGACACGAACCCGTTAGATATTCTGAAAAGAACTCCATTAAATGCGTGCTCATTAGCTTTCGCTTGTTTGGTTCATTTATCTGCCTATATATGGTCCTCCACTAAAGTTTCCTCTTCACAGCAAGATTTAAAAATTTACGAAGAATATATTAAACTGGAATTAAGTGGTATTCATCAAATCACAAACCACTGGTATTTAAGCTCTAAAATTTTAAACTATTTGACGGATAACATTAAAAAGTTATTACCTGATTTATTCGAAAAACTAAGTGAGCATTTCAAATTTGTTTTCACGAAACAAGAATCTGAAGAAACCAAAAATAGAACCGAAACAAGCGTTACATCGACAACCGTGAATACTGTAATACCAGTTCAAAGCAATACAACACTGGCAGATGAAAACATTCTAGGGTTTCAACCCTTTGACTCTGGCTTTGAAAATTTTCAAGGGTATGGAAAAGATGATCAAGATACAGGCTGTGACTGGATCGACAAAAACCAAATATTTTTAGAATTTGGTAAAGATGATGGCCTGAATTTCAACTTCGATCTGAATGGGATGAATGGGCTTGACGAAATAATCCAACGTTTAAGTTAATTTATAAGAACATAACATCTTTGAGTTATCTGAACCATAAGTCTACGTAATTTATTTTGAAAAAGATCCTTCCATTTATTGAATCTCTAATATGATGGTGAAAAAAATTTTAATGAATTGAAATGTAATATACATAAAAAACTAATTTTTGTTTAATCTTATTTAACCAAATCAAACGATTCTTTTGAAAGTTGTTTCAAAATTTCTAATTCTCCACTGTCTTTACACATCGAATAAAAGATTGATTTGGGGTTTGAAATCAAGTTAAATGGATGATCAAATTCAATTACTTCACCAGAATCCATGACTAAAATTTTGTCATAATCAATGATTGATCTCAATCTATGAGCAATGGTTAAAATTGTTGAATTTGCGAATTCCTGTCTTATAGTTTGTTGGATTTTAGCATCTGATTCATAATCGATGGAAGCGGTTGCTTCATCCAATAGCATGATTTTAGGTGATTTCAATAAAGAACGAGCAAGACACATCAATTGTCGTTGGCCTTGTGATAAGTTACCACCACCTTCAGTAATTTCGTTTGTCAAGTTCAGGAATTTATTGATGTTTTCGTCATCACTAACAATTTCTTGAGATTGTAATTCTTCACGAGTGATCAAGTTCACCCTTCTCAGAGCTTCAAAAATCTGATCGTCTTTATATGCATCAAATGGATCTAAATTGGATTTGATTGTACCAGTGAACAATGTTGGGTCTTGTGGAATGATCGTGATAGCCTGTCTTAAATTCTTTAAACCAATTGAAGTAATATCAATATTGTCAATTTTGATGTAACCAGTTTCTGGATCTAAAAATCTGAATAATGCAGTAATGATGGTTGATTTTCCAGCACCAGTTCTACCAACAATACCGATTTTATTATTGGGTTCAACATCAAATGTAACATTTTTAATAACCTTAGGTAGATGGGGAGCGTATCTCAAAGATAAATCATTCACTTCCAATCTACCTTCATCTGGCCAGTTAACCGGAGGCTCATTTTCTGGGACATAATCCGCTGGCTCTTCATCGATATCTAGGTATTCCTTCAATCTTTCAAGAGAATTCATACCCATTTCAACTTGAGAATATAATCTAACAACCCATAAAGCAGCTTCATTAAATGAAATAGCGTAACTTAATGCGATACCTGCTAAACCAGCATCTAATGAATCAATTCTGAGCAAAATGAAAGCACCAGTAAATAAAACAACCAAAGCACCCACCAGATCATTTCTGGTACTTAGCCATCTATTTGCAACCCACATGTAGAAAAATGGCTTATTATTGGTATCAATTCTATTGATGTTATCGATTAAAAATCTTCTTTCAATACCATATGCCCTGATGGTACTAACACCAACTAAGGTTTCACTGAAATGTTGATGAATTGGTGATTTGGTGATTGAGTCGTATCTCTTTAACTCTCTTGATGAACTCAAATAATATGAACCAATACTGAAATATAATGCGGAAATTAAGAAAGCGAAAATCAAAAATCCAGGAGCTATTGAGGAGATCAAAGCAAGAGTGAATACAACAATCACTAAACATCCAAAGGCACCATCTGCAACAGGAATTAAATCTTGGTCAACAGATTCGAGATCCTTGGAAAATCTATTGATGATTCTACCAATTGGAGTGGAATCAAAAAATCTCAATTTGGCCTTCATAACTTTATCCAAAGTTAATTCAAAGACTCTTCCAGAAGCAACAATACCAACAAAATAAACGTAAAGAATTCTAAAGCATGAAATTCCAGCGTAAGCAAACCCTAAAGCAGCATATATAATGATATAGTAAACAGAACTATTTGACTCTTTCAAAATGCTTAATTCAGTTCTAACTACATACTGTAAGTCAATTACATACTTCAAGTATGTGTTGTTCATAACTGAATTAATCGCAAACGATTCCGCATTTAAATCTTGAGCCCATTTTCTAACCCACCATGATTGACCAATGGTAATACTTTGAGTCGTGAAAAAACCTAATATGATAGCTAATATAACTGGAAATCCACCCAACAATTGACAAAACCAATAGTAAACATCTTTAGAAACAACACCATCAGATTTTGTTTCTTCTTCAATCAATTTACCCTTTTTCAAATTTTCTAATTCTTCCTCCTCTTCATCATTGATAACATCATTGGTGACTAATTTTTGCTTTTGTAATTTTTGACTCAATGTTTGAGAGACATTGTTAGTTTCAGATATTTTTTGTAAATTCACCGAAGAATTGACTCTCGATTGAACAGATGATTTAATCATTTCATCATCACCAAAAGCACCTGCTAATAACAATTCTTCTGGTGCACCTTGATTAATAATTTTACCGTTATTCATAATAACAACAAATTCAGCAGATTTTACAGTCAATGCAACATTATGACTGACTAATAAAACAGTTCTATTAACCATCAAAGGACCAGAAATACAATTTTCATAAATATGTAAAGCAGTATGAGAATCAACAGCACTTAAACAATCGTCCAATAAAACAGTTCTTGAATTTGAATATAATGCTCTAGCTAATGAGACTCTTTGCTTTTGACCACCAGATAATGCAATACCCTTTTCACCAATTTCAGTTTGATCACCAGCTTTCAAAATTTCAAAATCTCTTGATAAACCACAAGCTTCTACAACTGCTTGATATCTAGTTTTATTGAAAGGAGAACCAAAAATAATATTGTTTTTAATTGTATCGTTTAATAACCAAGCTGATTGTGAACAATAAGCAGCAGATTCCGTAAATCCATCCTCCCCAATAATTAATTCTTCATAAGCTTTATAACCAGGTAAATATATCGAACCGTTAAGTTTAGTCATTTCACCTAATAAAGCCATCAATAGAGAAGTTTTACCAGAACCAGTAGGACCAATAATAACGTTCAATTTTTTTGGTTTGAATTCAACATTTAAATCTTTCAATTTAAAATCAACTTCAGAATTTAGTTTCCATGAAAAACTTGCATTTTTGAATCCAATTTTATCAGAATTTGGATGTTCAGTTAATTGTTCATATTTTGTAGTTTCTTCTTCGTTCAAAAATTCTTCAACACGATCTAATGAAACTTTTGATTGAATTGCAAAACTTAACATATCTGATAATTGATCTAATGGAGTTCTTAATAAATTGAACAAAGATAGAGCAGTAAATGCAATAGGTGTAGTCAATTGTTTTTTTGAAACAAAGATATATATACTAAATGAAATAAAAGTGACTATCGTTGGAGTAATAAACCAAATAAATGCAGAAAGAGTCCAAACAATTGATCTCAATTTGATATAATATAGTTCAAATTTTCTAATTTCTAAAATTTCCTTGATGAATTTATTTTCCCAAGCAAAAAATTTGATAATTCTAATCGATTGTAAAGTTTCATTCAATTTTTGAATTCTTTTATCTGTAAATTTTAAAGTTTTTTTCTGTAAATCACCTAACCATTTAACTAAAAGAAAATTAATTGGAGAAAGAATTAAAATTGAAAATGCACCAACCAAGGCACTCCAACCTAATAGATTATATAACAATGCAATTGCAATTATAATCATTACAATTGAACCAACAATTGCATGAATATAAGCACAAACTTCACTAATTTTAAAAGCATCAACAGCCATTAAATTTATAATTGCACCTAAATTTGCAGAAGTTTTTTCTCCATCATCCAATTTTAATTCATCACCTTTATTTGTTTCTTGTTCAACTTTTTTTTCCCCCTCATTATCAGGTTTATCATCTTGAGAAGTTTTTCTTCTCAAAGCTTTGGAATAAATTTCACTTATAATTATAGATTTCAATCTAATACAAACTCTTCTACCTGTAAATAAAGCTTGACCCGATGCAACAACACTAATAAATTTGAAAAAAAACATTGAAAGTACATAAAACCAAGCTAATGATAAAGTTGCAGTGGATTTATCATCGACGAATTCTAAAACTTTCCTCAATATTAAAGCTGGAGTGAAAAGTATTAAAGATTCAGTAATTGACCAAATACATTGTAATAATAAAAATTTTTTAAAAAACCAAATCAATCGAGTTGAAAATTTCCAATTGGAATAATTTTGGGAAAATTTTTTAAAATCTTTAATAACAAAATATGAAAAATCATCCAATTTTAATTCCCAAACATCTTCAAATTTTAAAGTTTCATAATGAGATTTCCAAAGCATTGGATTAATCCATGAAAATGTAATCAATCCAAATATTGAAGTGATTGGTTCGGTAGCAAATTGAGTTTTTTCATCAACTATAAAAATCTTGGAATTATTAAATCTAATTTTAGAAGTTAAAAGATTGATAAATAAAATAATCAATGAAATAAAATCTAATATATAAATTGATTTGGCATTTGTATGATTAATTAAAGCTGATCTAAAGACTAAAACTTTTGTAAAAACTAATATTAAATAGATAATAAAATTATTGATCCATAAATTTGGAATAATTTTATCAAAATTTTGATTTAAATTTAAAATTCTAATACTTGTTAAAATTAATAACCAACTCCAAATCAATAAATTTGTCAAAATTGTCAATTTATTAAATTCATATTTGATATAATTAAATTTAAAAAAATTTAAACCAATTTCAAATAATATCAACCAAATTTCCAATACAACTCTTAATTTTTCTCCAATTGATCTATTTATAAATTTTTCATAACCTAATGGTTCACCATTAGCCTTTATTGGTGGTAATGCAGTTAAATCCAAATGAGATTTTTTAATTTTTTCTGTTAAATTTGTTATAGTTAAATCTTGGGTATAATTAATGTCATTATCATTATCATTATCAATTCCATTCAATAAAGGTTGATATTCATCATTATTAAAATTTTTTTGTTTTGATTTGATATAATTTATCAAGGTAGTAATTATAATGACTGATAATGAAACTATAAATATTGATAACGGTATATTTGTTTCAAATAATGATATTCTTGCACAACTAGTGATATCATCAAATTCCCATATGGGACAATTGATTATTATTGTATCATTGGGTATCAAAGATAACATTATATAAATATCGAATTTTTATTTTAAAATTGTAGGCCTTGGTAAATTGAAGTCGTGTAAATGTTAAACTGCAAGTCGACTAATTGCTTTTATATAAATAAGGCAGAATAAAAAATAAATAAAAAATTAAATTGGTAGGGGAAAAAAAAAAAAAAACTACACAGTACAAATTAAATTACCATTGGTGAGCTGTAAACTAATTTGAGTATAAAACTAAAACTGATTAAAAGAAATATTTACAAACTCGGTAAAATTAAATTGATGAAAATATTAATTATCAATCAATTTGTATTATAGAATAAATTAATATCAATTAATATTATGTAGTACTACACTGTACATAAGAAAGCCACTTATGGGACGATCCTTGTTATAACTAATAATTAACTATATATAGATAGTGATTAGTCACAAAATCAAACCAGTTTCATTAGTCTACCAACTACTAACTAGAGTCTTTTGACTCATACATTTAACATTATATACCCTATGACTATAGATAGATAAATTATCTTATACTGGTTTGTTTAAAGAGAGAATAGATTATATAACACAATATATTCTAGATATCAATTACAGTGGCAACTAGTATAATTTCAGTATAAAGAACTTATATCCGTACAGTTATGTGGCAATTATAACGTTTGTTAAAAATATAATTGAGCCACTAATAATAATAGTAATAGTAATTAATAATGGCCGCGAGTTTTTTAATATTGAGCAATATTATTTACAAAGAGTTGTATAAACTACTAACATGATAGATTAATCTTATATAGCTCCCCCCAGACGGATCTCAATAATAATTCTCTTCTACTTATCCGTTGTCTACTTATAATTCTATATAAGCATGTTGAAGTAGGTAGCCTAAACAGTTCCTTGGCTTCTAATTCTGGTCCTGCAAGAAATACTAGGCACTGATTATCCCCGGAGCTATGATTTTAAATGTTCTTTGTGTGGCTCCAACAATATCATCCTCAGTTATACCTGCCAGTGGCCAGTAGTACCTTATCATCAGATATTAAATTGGATATCTTATATATCATATACTTGAAGGTATGTCTGCAGTGATCATTATATATCTTAAATACATGGAACTATAACATTATAAATATCGTCAACTATATTATATTATACTCTAGTCTCTATAGTTTTTGAATTAAATCAATATATTTCAATGGAATAGTTACTTATATCTAATATTAAGATATCACATAAATCGAAAAATAATGCCTCGGTCTAGTTGCAGCTGTAAGAATTACAGCTTTAAATATCATGGCGGAATCATTAATTAGGATCTTAATATTTAATATCATAAAAATGATCTTCATGTATGAATCATACCTATTCAAAATTGGATGTAGTTGCTGTGTAAATAATATAACGCTATATGACTTATAGCGCTAAACTTAATATCATGAACTTATATAATGGACATGATATTGACTCATCTTATTTTTAATTAATTCAATTATAGAATGATAACTGATATTAGGTAAACTATATTAATATTGTAATAATTGTATAATATATTGATATATTATAGTTAAATTATACTAAATATTTAATGATATTAAGCTGCTAGTTGTTTTAAAGATTCTAAATAAAAATATTATATTCTATTAATTATATCCGAAACAGCTATATATATAATTGCAGCCCGATGGAAAATTTATAACTATATAGTTACATGAGTTAGTATTCATATGATCTCCAGTTATAAATATTTTGATTATAATTAGTGTTGCTGCTCATGTATAAATTCTCATACGTCAATTGACGTATATTATTTATTAAATCTTGATCATTGATCAATAATTAAGATAATTCAATATATTAATTAGTTGTCGATATGTAAAATATTCGTTCAAATAAATTGAATAATTATTGATATCGATGAGTCTTAAGACCTATAATACAATTAATCATATTCATTCAATAATTGAAAATCAATTTATGATCATGAGATTTAATATCCTCAAATAATTATATATATCACAATTTATGATTCATCATAAATTGGATTAATATTGTTGTCATGGTTATAGAATTTACACCAAAAGATCAGAAATATTAGGCAATAGTATATAAGAAAAAAAGAATAATCATAATTATCAACATTTACTGCTACCTTCCCCTCCTAAATAAAAGAATCAGGGAGTGATAATCAATTATAAGTTGTTATATAAACTTGTTCAATTATATTTTAAAAGTAGAAAACCAAAACTATAAATTTTATAAAAAACTTTAGATAATAATGGATTCATTCAATAGTTATTTTAAGGATCAACCTATAGATTTAAGTACAGCTCCTTCATCATCAACTCAACCTTCATCAACATTGAATTATAATAAGATTAACAATAATTTTCATAATTATAATCCATCATCTTCATCATCATCATCATTCTTTAATACCAATACAAATAATAATTCTAACAATAATACAACTAATATATCATCCAATTGGAATAATTCAAATAATCTTATCAATAACAACAATTTACAACTTCATGAATTGGAAAAATTGAAAAATTTACTCAAAATTAAAGAACTTGAAACTAATCAATTAGAATCAGAAATTATTAAATTAAAATCATTAAATTCTAAATCTTCTTCTTCATCTATAATTAATTCAGATGAATCAACAATAATTCCATCGAATTATTTAATAATTTTTAATAAATTAGGTGATAAAATTCATGAATTAAATAAAGAATTATTAGATACCAAAACAAGATTAAATTCTATTATAACTTCAATATTGAGTAATCCTAATTATATTAATTCATCATCATCTATTAAAAATGGGAGATTTGATGAATTTGAAATTTTTGAAAAAATTTTAATTAAATTACAAAATTTACAAGATGAAAATAAAGAATTATTAAAAATTGTATCATTTGGAAAATTAAAACAATTACAAATTGATTTAAATTTTAAAAATAAATTGATTGAAGAATTAAATCGAGAAAATGAAATATTAAAATCTAAAATCATTAATAAAGATGAATAGGCTTCAAGGAATTGATAACAATAATTTCCCAGTAGTTTTCCTAGTTTCTAAATCTTTAGCAGCTTTTGGATAATCTTTTAATTCATAAATTTTACTGATATCAATTTTTAAATCATTTGATTCAATTAATTTAATCAATTTTGTCGAGTAATAATCCCATTCTTCTAATGTAGTTAAATAATTAAACAATGTAGGTCTTAAAATTTTTAAATTTTTGGGAGTTAATGTAGATATGGTAACTGGTGGAACTGCACCTGAAGCATTACCAAATGATACAATTGTACCCTTTCTTGCAGTTGATTTCAATGAAATATCCCAAGTATCTTTCCCAACCCCATCAAATGAAGCTTCAACACCTTTCCCATTGGTAAATTCTAAAACTTTAGAAACAATATCATCATTTGATGAATTAATTAAAAATTCAGCCCCATTTAATTTAGCCAAGTTTAATTTTTCATCAGTTGATGCAGTAGCAATTACATGAGCTCCAAGTTTAGAAATTAATTGGGTTAAAATTAATCCAACTCCACCAGCAGCTGCATGAACTAAAATATAATCATCTTTTTTAACTTTATAACTTTCTTCAATAAATGTTAAAGCAGTTAAACCTTGAACTAATGAACCTGCAAATTGTTGTAGAATTGAATCTTTGTTTTCAGAAATTTTTAAAATTCTAAAATTAATTGTAGGATTAATTACAGTATATTGAGTAAAAGTTTGAGATGATAAATAACCAATTATATCACCAATTTGATAATTTTTAACATTCGAACCAATTTTAACAATTTCACCAACAGCTTCACGACCTAATGTATAAGGTAATTGAGATGGATAAAGTCCAATTCTAAAATATTTTTCAATAAAATTGATACCTGCATATTTATTTTTAATAAGAATTTGATCTTCATCGATTGTTGGGGTTGGAACAGTTTCATATTTTAATACATCATAAGATTCAGAAGTTTCATGGAATCTAATAACATGATGAGTATCTGGAATTGACATTGGTATTGATAAGTTATTATATTTGTATCTTTAGTATATACATAATTGGTTGGATAAATATATATATTAAAAAATTGGTGTTAATTTGGTTTATATTCCTCTATATATATATATTCTACTATTTGAAATCAACTAATTGATAATGCAGAATTAATAATAATATTACGAATCAAAATTATAAATAAATAATAATAAGCGCGCGCATGCGCGACGTACTTTTATAAAAATATATGTTAAAATAACGCCACGATCTCGGGAACAAGACCATAAGATAATATTATTGTATCAATTCATAGTTATACATTTTATCAATATATATATATTTTAAACTTGTTTTAATCAAATAGATTAAATCAACTTTTGAATATATAAATAATATTTCTCTTTTTAATTGAATTTATATTAGATCTTTTGTACTTATCTTAACTGTTTTAGTTAAATTACTTAATTTGTATATTTGAATGATAATTTTTTTTTTAAAATATAAAATTAATTCGAGGCCGTAACAAAATTAATTAGCAAATTAAACAAATAATTGTTAAACAAATTTATACAATAATATTTATAAAGCTGAAAATTTTGATAGTATTAGCGAAATTGATTTATATTATTTATATTTTGATAATAATTTCGTTGGGATCGGAAAACGGAATATTTTGAATAATCAACAATAATTTATAACCAAACAACTCCTTTATCTTAAAGGTAAATAAATCAACCTTTTACAAAAAAAAAATTCAATTGAATTAGAAGGAATAATTGATTAAAAAAGAATTATTGTATATTTTTATATATTTTTGATAAAAAAAAACCCCCCCGCTAAAGAACAAACTCAATCGAAATAATGTCAACTTCAGCTACTCCAAAATTATACGTTGGTAATATTGAATATAAAACAACCAAACCTGAAATTGAAGAATTATTCAATGAATATTCAATTGAATCAATCGATATTCCACCAAGAAAATCTAGATCTACTGGGAAACCAATTCCAAAATCTTCAAAAGGTTATATCTTTATAACTTTTAAAGATAAATCACAAAATTTGGATGAAATTATTGAAAAATTTACCGATTATGAATTCAAAGGTAGAAAAATTTATTTAAGATATCCTCAATTATCAAAAGAAATTGAAATTGAAACTAACAATAATTCAAATGATAATAATGATTCAGAAATTGTTGAAACTAAAGTTGATAAAGACCAAAAAATTTCAAATAAAAAAAAATCAGGTCAATTTTCTAAAAAAAATATTGAAAAAATTCCATTTGATCAAGGTGAAAAATCAAAAGATACTTTATATATTAAAAATTTACCATTTAATATTAAATCTTCAGATTTAAAAGAATATTTTGAATCGGAATCAGAATCACCTCAATGGATTTCAGTACCATTTGTTAAATTACCTGGTTATATAGTTACAAAATTACAAGCTCAAGGTAAATCTTTAGAAAGAAGAAATAAAGGTTATGCATTTGTTAAATTTGAATTAAAAGATAATGAAACTATTGAAGATAAAGTTGTTAAATTTAATGGTAAATTATTTAAAGATCGTGAATTATTAGCAAGTGTTGCTATTGATGTTCGTAATGTTAAATCCGAACAAGAACAAGAACAAGAAAATAATTAAAAGATATAAAACATTTATAGTTCAATTAATAATAATGAAGTTGTTCATATAAAAATAACTATTGAAAATATACAAAAAAAAAAATTTTGCCTAATTTGCTTGGTCAATTATATATTATATTTATTTACAAAGAGTAAATTTTATGATCTAAATTTATACAAATTAAATTCTCAAACAATCTAATTATAATAATATTTTTTTCTTTTGATTTAACTATAAAAATATTCAACTATTTACAAAATATTATATAATTGTTTTTTTTTTATTTTTTCAAATTTCTTCTTTGTTTAACAGCATCTGATAATAAAGTTAAAACTTGTTTTGTACTTTCAAAATCGATACAAGCATCAGTTATACTACAACCATAAATCAAATCTTTTGGACCAGAAGAAGGAACATCTTGTCTACCTTCAACCAAATTACTTTCAATCATAACCCCACAAATTGATTCATTACCTTCTTTTATTTGATCAGCAATAACTTGGGCAACTTTTGGTTGATTTCTATGATCTTTATTTGAATTACCATGAGAACAATCAATCATAATTCTTGGTTTTTTATTGACACCTTTTTTAATCAATTCAATTTGAGCTTTTTCTACAGATTCTTTATCGAAATTTGTACCTGATTTACCCCCTCTTAAAATAACAAATGTATCTTCATTCCCAGTTGTACCAACAATTGCCACAATACCTGGTTTAGTAACGCTTAGGAAATGATGAGAATTTTCAGCTGATTTCATTGCATCAATTGCAACACTTAATGAACCATCGGTTCCATTTTTAAAACCAACAGGGAAGCTCAATCCAGATGCTAATTCTCTATGAAGTTGAGATTCAGTAGTTCTTGCACCAATTGCACCTAATGAAAATAAATCTGATAAAAATTGTGGGGAAATTGTATCCAACATTTCACCAGCAATTGGGGTTTTTTTAGTCAATTCAACAAATAAACTTCTTGAAATTCTTAATCCTTTATTAATTTGGAAAGATCCATCGATATCTGGATCATTAATCAAACCTTTCCAACCAACAGTTGTTCTTGGTTTTTCCAAATAAGCTCTCATAATAATTAACAATTGATCAGAAACAGTTTTACCGAATTCAACCAATTTTTCACAATATTCTAATGCAGCTTTTGGATCATGAATTGAACATGGACCAACAACTATAATTAAACGATCATCTTCACCTTTCAAAATTTTGGTAGCACCATCTCTACCTTTAATAATGACTTCTTTATTTTCTTCTGTTAATGGGATTTCATGTTGAAGTAGATCTGGTGGAGTTAATGGATTATAACCTTTGACTCTCCAATCTTCTAAACGGGATCTATCCCCAACGTTTTCATTTTCAATGAAGAATGTAGACATGATGTGAAAAATGTTTTCTCTATGAAATGTTTCCAATAAATAAATAAATTATAAACTATAATAATAATACTGATAATATTAATCCAGATTAATTAAAATCTATAAATGATGACGAATCTAAATGTTTTATAGATACAGATATATATATATATATATATATATATGTGGATGCTGTGAATTTTGGGCAAAGGTAACATTGACTCATTGGAATTTTTTTTTTTTCGGCTTCTCGAGTAATTAATTTTTTTTTCCTTTTTCCTTACATATGGTCTCATTGCAATTTGCTGGAGATGAGGTTAATAAATAAATGCTTTTTACCATCTTGAATTTATAAAAATATAGATAAGTATCTTCCTTTTAAAAATTATCGAGAATATCATAGCCTTTGAAAGTTAACAATGTAGATATTATCAAGACTGATATGTATATTACATCATTATTGATTAGCACGTTTTACGGTCGACCTTTAATGTTTAGTTATATACATTTGTTCAACACCATTTCGGATGTCGATGAATTCTTGTACTAAACCATCAAATTACAAAACCATATGAGTATAATAATACTAAAAGATCTGGATTCTGATAGACGTAATATAATTATTATAATGAACTTTTAATCTAGTGTAAAACCTCTAGTATATTAAAAATTAACAATTTAACATCGCGAATTCTAACAATTCCATCTTCCCACATTTTGGTTGTTACTTGATAAAAATATAATTTCAATTTAGAGATGGTTAAATCCCCCCAAATTAATCTATTATTATTCATTATATATATCTAAAAATAAAATTATATAAAATTGAAACTGAACAATATGGCTGGTAGAACATTAGGATTTTTAGGTGGTGTATTATTAGCTACTTCAGCTGCTTATTATACTTCAGAAGAATTCAAAAAATCATCACAATTCGTTTCAAGAACTTTACAACAAACCCAAGATTATTTAGATTATAATCCACTAAAGAAAAAACAAATTGAACAACAAGAACAAAATAAACCAATTCCAAGAAGTTTAGAATTCGAATATAGACCAAGTATTAAACAAACTATTGCTGATTTATGGGATGAACAAGTTTTAAATTTAGCCAAATCAATCTATTCAATTGACATTGAAAAATCAACAAATAATGCTGTGGAGAGTATACAGAGTTTTGTTAACAATATTTCGAAATAAAAATATTCCCAAAATATCTTTATACTTATATATACATAATACATAATTTATAATTCATACAATCATTTTACTTCTATCTTTATATTTATCTTTTTTTCTTGTTATATATATATATACATTTAATCTATTTATTTATCTTTAGAATTATCAATTTGTTTAATGAAATAATTCTTGATTTCATAATTAGTAAATAATGTATAAAAAGGTGCTATAATATTCAATACTAATGATAAAAATATTTGAACTATCGATAATACTCTAGGACTCATACCCAAAGTTGTACAACTTAATATCCAACCAATAACATCTGTAAATATAGTTTCATATCCTCTATCTAAAAACCAAAGTACAATTTTTGTACAATCTTCAACAGGAATGGGACTTGATGGTCCTTCAATTTGCTTTGTTATTTCTGGTTTGGTTTTTTCCTCTTCAATAAACCCTTCACTTGCAAAATTACCTGGATAAACACAATGGACTTTAATATTGAATGGAATTGTTTCATGTCTTAGAATATCTGCTAATGATCTTAATGCAGATTTTAAAGGAGCATATTGTCCATAACCAATAAATGGATATATAGCTAAAACAGATGAACAAAATATAAAATGTCTTTTATGATCAACTTTTTTATTTTTCATTTTTAACAAAGCAGCATGTGCAAAATATAATGCTGTATTATAATTAATATTAACACCATTTGATAATTCCTTTGGAGTTAAATCTAAAAATAATTTAGGGATTGATGATCCAGCACAAAAAAATACAACATCAATTTCATCTAATGAATCTACAATTTTAGAACATGATTCATACGATGAAATATCTGCAGCCAAAAAATCTACAATTTGATTTTGATTTTGTTTAAACGATGAAATTTCTAAAACTGTTTCTTTTAATTTTGATTCGGTTCTTGCAATTAAACTAACTTTAGCAGCACCTCTTATAATCAGCTGTTTACCTAATTCAGCACCTAATCCTTGTGACCCACCAGTAATTACAATTTTTTTACCAACAACATCAAATTGACCTGAAAATAACATCTTGTGCTGTATTTGTATGTTTCGACCTAAGTTCATTTATGAATTGGAGGGGTTTGATTCCCGTTGTGTGTTTTTCATTTTGACATAATTTATATTACCGAGAAAAAAAAAAATATCAATTCCTTTCAAAGTCATCAAACAATATGCTTTATGTGTGTTATTTGCCATCAATTCCAAATAACTTCAAATCTTGAACGAATTTCCTTTTCGAAACAGAAAAATGTCATTTATATTTGAAGGTGGTTCTATTTCCAAAGAAGAATGTTTCTATTGCTTTAAAGATCAATTCGATTCAAATGGTTTATTTATATCAGCCCAATCAAGAAATGCATATTGTATAAATCATTTACAAACTCATTACAGTTCATATCCTCATGATTCAATTTATTTAAATTTGAAGAAAATTAAAAAGATTAAAGAAAAGGAACAAAAATTGATAAAATTAGAAATTAAACAACAATTGGAATCAGATTTGTACGATTTGATTCAAAAATTATTCAAATTTGATGGTTCATTAGTAGAAATTAAAGATATCGATGATCCTACACAGAAGAGTATTGATAAAATAATTAATACAAATTCAGCCGATAAAGATAATGAAATTAAATCATGGCAACAAGAATTTATACAATGTGAACATACTATTGAATTCCATCAACATCCTCTAGAAACCATTGATTTAAGTAAATGTTCAGATTGTGGATTGGAGGAAAATTTATGGATATGTTTGACATGTGGGAAATTAGGTTGTGGTCGTGCTCAATTTGGTGGGGTACCAGGTAATAGTCATGCATTGGAACATTTTAAACTTGCTGGACATCCAATCGCAGTTAAATTAGGTAGTTTATCCAAGGAAGTTATGGATATTTATTGCTATCAATGTGATGAAGAAATTGTATTCCCTCAAGCTGCATCTTTATTGAAAACTTATGGAATTGATGTCAGTAATTTTGTTAAAACTGAAAAATCATTAGTGGAATTACAAATTGAACAAAATTTAAATTGGGAATTTAATTTAAAAAATGAAAATGGTGAAAATTTACCAATTGTTAATGGTTCAGGTTTAACAGGGTTAAAGAATTTAGGTAACTCTTGTTATTTATCAAGTGTAATTCAAACATTATTCTCAATACCTGATTATCAAACCCATTTCAATATTCCTGTTGAAGCATTCAATAATGAAGATTCAAATGATTTGAATTTTCAATTAAACAAAATCAAATATGGGCTATTATCAGGTGATTTCGCCAAGCCGGATGAAGAGAATGAAGAGGGTTATCAATCAGGAATTTCATTGAAATCATTCAAACACTTGATTGGTGAATCTCATGAAGAATTTAGTTCTATGAGACAACAAGATGCATTTGAATTCTGGAATTATCTAATTGATAAAATTGATAAAGTTGATGGAGATTTAAACAATATATTTAGATTCATAAGTGTGGAAAAAATTAATTTGCCTAATAAAAGGGTAAAATTGAAACAACAAATTAATGAAAATATTACATTGATAACAGATAATGAATCAGAAGAAATAGATGGTGTTAAAACCTACAGACGTCAAGATTTCTTGGATATATTAATCCAATATCTATCACCTGAGGATATTGAATTAAATGGAGAGCATGCACAAAAGACCAATTTTTTCAAGACTTATCCAAAGTATTTAGTAACTGCTATCCAGCGTATAAAACTAGAAAATTGGGTTCCAATTAAAACAGATGTTCCTCTTACAATCCCTGAATCGTTCGATTTAAAAGATTTTCAATCACCTGAAATTAAAGAAGTCGATGAAATAGAAGTCCAAGAAAAGGAAGAATTTGAATTTGATTCCTCGGC
>JAKTTK010000183.1:0-63060 GCA_030581415.1 Waltiozyma mucosa
AGCTATACAATAAAGTGATCAGGTTCCTAACAGGAGGAAAGATCCCTTTATATACTAAATAAATTAGGAGATTAGAATATGCTGAGTAAGCTGGTATTCTAATTGATAAAACGACTAAAAAGGAATAAAATGAATAAAAAGAAATAAAACTCGAATGACTATTCCTAATAAGGTAGATAAGCAAGTGCTATCTACAACAGTCATCTTAATGATATCAAATAGAGAAATCATTTATGTATGATATTCATTATACCAATTAGCGAAATTCGTTTCTTATACTGTCTTTTTGAAGCTGGGGTGAGTTATAATTAGACCTGTAATTGTATGATTAGCTAGTTTTAGAATTCAAATCAAAGCTTATAGACATGATCTAATTTCAAATATCTATATTTTCGAGAAACAAATTTAAAGGTGCGGAACTAACTCATGTCGACGACTGCAACGCAATATGTACTACATCTAGTTGATAACACCTTTCCCCCCTAAATTTCCACAGAATACATAATTATTGTCTAATAAGCATGGCTATAATAATTAAAATATAGTCTAACAGCACTTGTCGATGATATCCTTTGCTGCTTTGTTTGTGATTATTAATTATGTTTAACCATCATGGGAAATTATCTGTCTTCACATTTTTTATTTTTATGAAACAACTGTCATGGGGGAATTTTTTTTATCTTCTGTTTCTCATCTTACTTTCGATTAACCTACCTATATATATTCGGCTTTTACTACAAATTAGTAAATCGGAATAGAAATCCCGATTCCCTTGCCCCAAATAATAGTTGTTAAAGGTGACTATATATAATTATATAAAAACCAACTGTAGAATTAAGCACAATATCGATCGACAATAATTTCTAATTTTAATAATATTGTTTATTATTCAAAGTCATGACAGCTTTGAAGGCGCGGCAAGCTTCGGGATTCGGGATTAGGAGCTCGGAATTAGGGGTTTGAATACTCGGAGTCGGAGGCCCTTCCTCTGACTGCACTGGAAGAAGAATTACAAGAGATATTTCAATATTATTAATGTTCTAATTATACGTCAAATTCTTGATACCAGTATAGCTGATATATAAATATATTATTTACTATTTATTATTTTTGTGATCAAATAAAAGGACGGCATATAGATAATTTCTGAATATTTTCAATTTGAATTTGATACATTTGTAACAGAACAATTAAAGATCATCACAATTGAAATAATAAGTTGTATATTCCCTCACTCAAATAATTTTGTTCGAGCTTGATATACTCGCCGTTTTCTTCATGATCAGGTCTTGATGTAGCAATATAATTGAAATAATATAATTTGTGATTACAGAGCCGCTCAACCAAAGGAAGACTCAATCAAATTACTTGATAAGAGTGCGACTCAAATAACTTTGAAAATTTCGCCTACATTGTCTTTCAACAGTATTATAATAAAATCATATGAGGTAAATTGTACTCATTAATAACATTTTGGTCGACCTAATGATGAAATGATATTACAAATGATAAAATCTTCAATTCTCATTCAAATACCTTATCCTGTAGAACATTCATGTCCAATGTTATGGCTATAATTTATGAGCCTGAAATCCACAAATTGATAATACAATTTAAAAATATATCTTTATTATATATCTCAATATTTTGAACATCAAAAATAGGATATTCCTTAAATAAATTTATTGCAATTGTTGTTTTTCGATTTCTCGGAATCGGACTAGGCCCGATAATATTATTTCCGTATTTTACCGAGCTCCAGCCTCATGCACCTTATTTTATTCTTGCCGAACATTATATTGTGATTAATAATTTTCTTTAGATTATAATTTATAATACAGCTATTTATTATACATGCGGATGCAGTAAAAATTAAAAAAAATATTTTTTTTTCTATTACAGCTGCGATGAATATCTAGTATATATATATAATTGACTAATTGCTATAATTTCTAAAAACATTCAGTTTCACAGAATAACTCATTTTATCAGTAATATCATATAAAATGTCTTCTACAATAGAAAACAACTCAATTCATGAAAAGGGTGCTAATAATGATAATGATTCTCACTCATCATCATCAACAGCAAGATCGAACTATGCTCGTGAACCGCAAACGTTGACTGCAGCAGATGCTGAAGCTGCCAGTCTACCAGATGAAGAATTAGAGGAAGATAACTCAAATCTTGCTAGAATTGAAACAAAATCAGAAGTATCAAGAGAAATTTCAAGGGTGTTGACTATGGCCAAATCGACTGAGGAATACAATAAAGAATTCAAGACCCCAGTACCTTCTATGGGTTTAGGGAAAGAATTACCAACCGAATACCCAGATAAAGAAGCTTTTACTGTTTCATTCAATGGTCCTGATGATCCAGCTCACCCACATAATTGGCCACTAAAGACAAAAGTGTTTTTATGTGCATGTATTGGTTTTAACACAGCTACTATTGCTTGGGGTTCATCAATCTTTTCATCAGCCACATTGGTTATTGCAGCAAAATATCATGTTGGTGAAGTTGTTGCTATTTTGAGTACTTCTTTATACGTTTTGGGGTTTGCTTTAGGTCCTGTTGTTTGGGCTCCATTATCAGAATTATACGGTCGTAAACCTATTTTAATATTAAGTCTTTTCGGTTTCACTTGCTTTAATTTTGCTGCTGCAACAGCTGAAAACTTGCAAACAATTCTTTTAGGAAGATTTTTTTCAGGTGCATTAGGTGCTTCTCCATTGGTAGTTGTACCTGCAGCTTTTGCTGATCTATTCAACTCTAGAGGTAGAGGTAAAGCTATTACTATTTTTTCAATGACTGTTTTCTGTATGCCTATTATTGCTCCAGTTGCTGGCTCCTTCATCACTAATTCATATTTAGGCTGGAGATGGACTGAATACATCACTGGTATTATGGGTGCTTTTGGTACACTGCTTACTGTATTTTTCTTCAAAGAAACTCACCATCCTATCATTTTAGTGGAAAAAGCTAATGAAATCAAAAAAAGAACTGGTAACTGGTTAATTCATGCTCCACATGATGAATTCGAATTAGACATCAAAGAGATTGTGGAGAAAAATTTAACAAGACCAATTGTCTTATTAGTTAAAGAACCAATCATTTTATTAGTCTCCATATTCAATTCATTTATTTATGGTATTTTATACCTATTGTTATCAGCATATCCTATTGTCTTCGCCGAGGGTTACAAATTTCATGGTGGTGTAGCTGAGTTACCATATTTGGCTGTTGCCATTGGAATGGTTTGTGGTGGTGTTTGTTGTATTTTTTTGGAAGATAAATACATTGATGCCATGGAAAAAAATAACGGTAAACCAGTTCCAGAAGCCAGATTGTACCCAATGATCTTTGGTTCTTTTGCTTTCCCAATCGGGTTGATGTGGTTCACATGGGCTGGTAACTATCATGAACACGTTCACTGGATGGTACCAACTGTTGCTGGTGTTTTCATCGGTTTTGGTTTGATTACTATTTTTAACTCTTCAATCAATTACATCATTGACTCATACTTGATATTTGCTGCTTCTGCTTTAGCAGGTAACTCGTTTTTGAGAGCTATATTCGCTTGTTGTTTCCCATTATTTTCTAATCAAATGTTCCATAACTTGGGAACTAACTGGGCTGGTTTATTGCTTGCCTGTGTTGGGTTTGTTTTGATCCCAGTACCATTTTTGTTCTTAAGATACGGTAAGTCAATTAGAGCCAAATCAAAATATGCATTTGTTTTATCATGAGGGATTCCAAATATGATAACACCATTATTTTATACCCTAATACATCAATCTAGAATTTCAAATGAAATTCATCATCATCTTTAAAAGACATTTTATCGATTTATGCTGTTGTCGATTTGAAAATTACTTTTCAAATTTATCTATGTATATTTCTTATTATTTATTTTTCATACTACTAGCATCAAAGAAATATCGCAATAATTATTAAATTTTTAATATCAAACTAATAAACAAAACATTTAGAATACCATTTATTTTTTTGATGTAGTAACCATTTCTTCTCTTAAGAGTTCATTAACGCTGAAGCTAAAAGCCTAAAAGTACTGAGGGCGCGCATTATAGATATCAAATGTAATAGAAATATATTAAGTAAATTTCTTAAGCAATTGGGATAATCTATCTTAAATATTTTCTTACAGCGGCAGAGTATTTGGTGAAGAATTCAATTTCAAACTATTTGGATTAGAAAGTTCGGATAGAGAGCTAAGTTAAGTACAAAGTAGATACTTAAAAGTATTCGATTTTTTTTTTTGCCCCCATCTAAGTACACATACTAATGTCAACGCTATCTAATTACAGATACACTTTGCATACTCTAAATGTCAAAAGTCAAGACCCAACATGTCGTCATCCCTATGAAAATCCAGGTCTCAAACTGTGGGAAAGGCATGGCTTAGTACTTACCCTTAGGAAGTTATCAAAATACACAGGATGCGAATTCGGGTCGGTTCTGTTAATTTGGAGCTAGTGAAATATTTTCTTAGTAATTTATAAGCCGAAATATTCCTATTAATATATATACAGCTAAATAAACTTTCAATTTATTGATTCTCTTAGTGAAGGAAAACAAACCCCTTTTAATATAGACACTTCTATAAATATCAAGAACTTAAAATGTCAACTTTATCACCAACTATTATCAAAGACGCCTCGTCGAAGTTCATTACTGTCGCTGCTGGGTATGTATAACCCATCAAAAGTTTTGAGAAAGAAAGCTTCAGTGGTACTAACATTATCTTTCCAAAGTTGTTTTTGGGGTGTTGAACATATCTACAGAAAAAATTACGCCAACAAAGGTTTATTAGATGCTAAAGTTGGTTTTGCAAACGGTATTGTTGCTGATCCTACCTACAAAAGAGTTTGTGAAGGTGATACTGAATGTAAGTTTAAAATTTCAAAACAATAGCCTTTCCACAGAAACAAATAAATACTAACACTTATTGATCTATAGTCGCTGAAGTTTTACAAATCAGTTATGATCCTGCTAAAGTCTCATTAAAAGAATTGATTTCCTTCTTTTACAAGATTCATGATCCAACTACTGTGAATTCCCAAGGTGCTGATACCGGTACTCAATACAGAAGTGCAATTTTCTATCATAATGAAGATGATTTGAAAATAATAGATCAAGTTACAAAAGAATTTGAACCAAAATGGGGTAATAAAATTGTTACTAAAATTGAACCAATCAAAAATTTCTATGATGCTGAAGACTACCATCAATTGTATTTGGATAAAAACCCAGAAGGTTATCACTGTCCAACCCATTTTGTCAGAGATTTATAAATTATTAAGTTTATTCATTGATCTTCAAAATATACGTATCTTGGTTTCTTGAGCCAAAATTGATATTTCGACAAGCTGTAGAGAGATATTGAAATCGGTTTAAATTTTTCACGAAAAATCATTCAAGTGGCAGCGTATTCTACATGATATAATTTACAGAAGTATATTTAAACAAAAATATAAGTTCTCATGATTGAAAAACCAGCAATCATTCATATATTCAACATTTATATTAAAACTTAAAAAAAAAAAGCATTTAAAGGTGAATTTATGTCAAAAAAAAAGGTGGAACATTTGAAAAAAAAAAACAAACAAAATATTAAACCACCAAAAAAAACCCTTTGTTATTCATGAAAATAGTAAAAAATTAAAGGATATACCTTTTGAGCATAAAAATATATCAGAAAATAAAACAGTTCAAAACTCCATCTTAAACACCCTAAAACAGCACATGATATAGAAAACAAAAAAACAAAAAGAGCTGTTAACATTGTAAGAAAACACAAGACCCATATGTATTTGTAGATCTTAGCGCAATTCAAATTATAAAAAATAAAGAGACAAAGAAAAAAAAACGTTCAAAGCATAAATGACGATAAATATTCGTAATCATAAGAATGCAGGCTTTGGTAGTGATTTAGATTCCGGTGCGTTGATGTTGAAAGTCGAGCCAGCATAAGAGGATGAGGATGAGGATGATGAGGGGTTGATTGAATTCTCGCTTCTTTTTGGTTTTGTAATATCTTTGAAAGAACCCGGAGCAGATGATGGTGGTGATGACAGCCTATAGTTCGATTTATTTGGTTGTTGCTGGGACAATTTTGGGCTTGATAAAGGACTTGAATTGTTGCCCTTATTGCGTGGTGTGTTATTTTGTTTGTTTTTGGTATATGATTTATTATTTTTTTGATTTGATGGAGTTGATGATGGTTGAGAAGATGGTTGTGGTTGTTGATGTTTTTTGCTATTGTTGTGCCTTCTTCCATTTGAGCCGTTACCAAAGTCGGGCCTTTGGCCATTCGGCAAACTTGGTTCAGGAAGTCTTATATATTCATTTCTATGCTGGTTAAAAAATTTGGTATCTTGTGATCCTGGTAATTTATTTGACATATTTGTTATATATATATATATATATCTATAAATGATAATCTATTGCTTCGTGATTATTTCTCTTTTTTTTAATGTTTTGTTTTTCACCCTTTTAGATATTGTGACTAAATGTGATATTGAAGCTTGATTTTCTATTATGATATAATTCTGTTTGGAATTAGAATATAACTATGATTTAACAAATTTATTAGAACAAAGATAAATAATAAATATATTAGTATAATTTCTAGAATTTCATATGATATTCGTTAATTGTTGATCAGGACAGGTTTACAAAACTCAGCTTGTTATTTTTTTTTTCCCAACCGACACATTTTGTGATAACCCAATCAATATCATTTTAGGTAATATTCGAGAAGAATCGGGATATTTCAGCGTCAATACAAAAAGAACATTGATTGCCCATATAATAATTTAATTATTATATCGATTTTATTATTCATGATCTTTGTGTAATTGTTTTTCTCAATGCTGCAATTAGAAGATAATGTGTCACTATATTTTTTTTTCCAAATAATCTATAACTAAATTTCAAATCCATATAATTGAACTCAGTAAGACTGTTATTTTCTCCTCTTTAAATTGTTTATTTTCTTTTTCTGTTTTTTTTGAAGCAGATTCAAGTTCATCATGGAGTTCAATCTGAAGAGTGAAAACCGTAAGAAATTTCAAGATAAATCAAAACTTAAAAGACATCATAAAAAAAATTATGCCAAAGTTGTAAAACCTATAGATAAAGTGGAAAAATCAAAATTGGAAGACTCAGAAGATTCAGAAGTGGAATTAGATGAGAATGGAAATCCAATAATTGAAGAGACATCGGATGATGAAGCTGAACCACATTTAGATGCTGATGGTAACGTTATCCCCAAACCAAGAAGTAAAAAAAAATTACAATCAAACGCCTGGAGATATACCGAGGATTTCGATGATTTAGAGGACATTGAAAGCGCAGGAGAATTACAAGATATATTAAATGATATAGATTTTAAAAAACTTTCATTGAATAAAGAAATTGATCTGGGGAAAGGTTATAAAAAAGTTAATATATCTCAAATGACAAATGCTGAATTATCAAAGATCAAAATTATTGATGAGGTATCAAAGAATAATGAGAAACCTATAAACAAAGTTATTCAAGATGATGAATTTTTCAATGAAAATTTAAGCAATCCAATTATACCAATACACAAGGAAGTCGTTGAAGAAGAAAAGAATGTACAATCAAATAAGACTCCATCTTATTTAAAATCGGATGAGGCGTTTTTAGATGATTTACTTTGAACTGTATTTTTTAGAGATTACCAGTACGTACAGTTTAATTCTTATTAGTTCAATGATGAATGATTACATAAAACTCTTTCCCGTAGATTAAATCTATAGTCGCAAAGGACATTAAACCGTAAATATTTCAAAATTACTTCAATATTCGATATAGTTGACTGTGGAGCTAACATCTAGCGTTTTAACTTGAACGCAGTTATATCCGACGATATAAAGAAAAAAATGGATGGAATAATTAACCATATTAGGAAATTGCCAAATAGAATAGTAGATTCTTTCATGAGTTTATCTGCAACGCATCAAATGCATGATCAATAAATATTATATATACTATACAGTCACATACTAAAAAAAACATTCTAGCAATAAAAGAATAGTCATGTTTTTTTTTTTTTTTTTTATTTAGATAATGCTATTCTAGTGAAAACTATTTGATGAATGAATTCTTCTTTTTTCTTCTTTTGCAAAGGCTGCTGTAAATATTATATCATGACGTTTCAGTAGTAATTTTGCGGGTTAAAAAGCTCAAATCAAAAATCAAAAAAATTAAAAAAAATTTCCCATGTGCCTATAAAACTTTTCTGCAACTTTTCTTTTTTAGGTTTTCTTTCTTTTTCTATGAATTTCAAAAAAGAAAAGTTACAGAGAAAAAAAAATGAAAAAAAAATGAAAAAAAACTTTAAACTAGGCGGGCAAATCTATCTTCTCACTGAGAATTGGATTGAAAATTTTTTTTTTTCTTTACAGCATCATGCGTAAATTATGACACGACCACCAAGGTAAAAGATAGATCTGGCTAGAGTTACTGCGTAATAACTATCATGAACTCCCAGATCAGTTGACCTTCGCTAGCTTTAATAGTATCTTTCTATGTTTTTGCCGTACCCAAAATTCTCGATTTTTTGATCTCTCCATCTCTGGTCCTCTTACCCCCTCTCTCTATCTCTCTGTCTCTTTCTAATTAGAAAAATTTTCATCTATAAAAGTAAATTGAAATGCCCAACTTCAAAAATCTTGCAACTACATAGAAAAAAAAAAAATTTTCTTTTCCTTTCTTTGTCCTCACACCGAAAGTCATTCTAGCACTTCCTTCTGAGTTATTATAATCATACAAAATGGTATGTCTATTATCAATTAATTGATGATTCAATGAAAGGATACAAGTGGTGATTTTCTTTCTTTTTTATTGGTTTTATTTAAGATAATAAAATTTTCTTTATTTTGAGAAGATCATTTTCTCTTAGTGAAAAAAAAAATCTAAGAATTAGAATTTAAAACAATCATGCAAAGAATATAATTTCCTATTGATTCTTTCAGATCATCTTTTCAACACCATTGTATTTCAAATACTAACAGTTATTATTTTAGGGTAAAGAAAAATCTCACGTTAACGTCGTTGTTATTGGTCACGTCGATTCAGGTAAATCAACCACCACCGGTCATTTAATCTACAAATGTGGTGGTATTGACAAACGTACTATCGAAAAATTCGAAAAAGAAGCTGCCGAATTAGGTAAAGGTTCATTCAAATACGCTTGGGTCTTAGATAAATTAAAAGCTGAAAGAGAAAGAGGTATCACCATTGATATCGCTTTATGGAAATTCGAAACTCCAAAATACCACGTCACTGTTATTGATGCTCCAGGTCACAGAGATTTCATCAAAAATATGATTACTGGTACTTCACAAGCTGATTGTGCTATTTTAATCATTGCTGGTGGTGTTGGTGAATTCGAAGCTGGTATCTCAAAAGATGGTCAAACCAGAGAACATGCTTTATTAGCTTTCACCTTAGGTGTCAGACAATTAATCGTTGCTGTCAACAAAATGGACTCAGTTAAATGGGATGAAAAACGTTTCGAAGAAATCAAAAAAGAAACCGCTAACTTCATCAAAAAAGTTGGTTACAACCCAAAAACTGTTCCATTCGTCCCAATTTCAGGTTGGAACGGTGACAACATGATTGAAGCTTCAACCAATGCTCCATGGTACAAAGGTTGGGAAAAAGAAACCAAAGCTGGTGTCTCAAAAGGTAAAACTTTATTAGAAGCCATTGATGCTATTGAACCACCAACCAGACCAACTGACAAACCATTAAGATTACCATTACAAGATGTTTACAAAATTGGTGGTATTGGTACTGTGCCAGTCGGTAGAGTTGAAACCGGTGTTATCAAACCAGGTATGGTTGTTACTTTCGCCCCAGCCGGTGTCACTACTGAAGTTAAATCCGTTGAAATGCACCACGAACAATTAACCGAAGGTGTTCCAGGTGACAATGTTGGTTTCAACGTTAAAAACGTTTCAGTTAAAGAAATTAGAAGAGGTAACGTTGCTGGTGACTCTAAAAACGATCCACCAAAAGGTGCTGAATCATTCACTGCTCAAGTTATTGTCTTAAACCATCCAGGTCAAATTTCAGCTGGTTACTCTCCAGTTTTAGATTGTCACACTGCTCACATTGCTTGTAAATTCGACACTTTAATTGAAAAAATTGACAGACGTACCGGTAAAAAATTAGAAGAATCACCAAAATTCATCAAATCAGGTGATGCTGCTATTGTCAAATTCATCCCAACCAAACCATTAGCTGTTGAACCATTCACCGAATACCCACCATTAGGTAGATTCGCTGTCAGAGATATGAGACAAACCGTTGCTGTTGGTGTTATCAAAACTGTTGAAAAATCAGACAAAGCTGGTAAAGTCACCAAAGCTGCTCAAAAAGCTGCTAAAAAATAAGCTGATTAATTTGATTATTAATTGTTTATTTTTTAAAGGTAATTTGAAGAGAAAAACAATAAATTTCTTTAATATATATATTTATATAAATTAATATCATGATTTTGTTTTTATTTTTCAAAAACTTAAAGAAAACCTAGAGAATTAATGTCTTTTTGAGAACGTAGTTGAATGAAACTTTTTGAAGAATTAGGTTTGAATAGTAAAATCAATTATTGTGATAATAGTCGATGAGAAACGTTTAGATATCGAATATCAAATATATATAGTATGTATACTGATATTCATCAACTGAACAATTTGCAATATATATGTGTTTAATCTAATTGATATTTATGCCGAATATTTGAATGATTAATATTTTAATTATAATACCAAAATCACGATCATGAAACGATCAGATATAAATGTCAGAAACAACAATTAGTTAATATACAACCTTTAAAACAATATAATTTTCATGTTAATGTTGATTAATATATATTTCTAGTTTAATAAATTGTGACCTTATAATCTAGTTATTCAATTTATATTGATAATAATGAACGATAAACTTATATCTCTCACTCTACAATCCTATGGAACGTATTAATGAATTTAAATTCGATCAATATATGTTCAATCATTTGACCCAGTCCTTTATAAAATATCAACTTATAGTATAAAAATTGTAATAACTAGACCATGATTCGGTAAAAGGACTTGAAAAAAATATGTCAAACAATCTTTATTTATAATAGTAATACTAACAATAAAAATTATATAATATTATCATAAAAAACAACAACGAGTATACACATGAGCATACAATATATTTAAATATACATATATAATTAAGCTGATCAGTGAAAATAATTAAAAATAACAGAGAATGAATATCTAAAGACTTATAATGGAATAGATAAATATATAGAAATGAAAATAAACACAAATTAGAAAAAAACATAAAACAACAACAACAACAACGATTGAATATAATAAACTTATTGAAAGATTGATTCTAAGAATTGAATTAATATAATGAAAATAATATTGATAATGAATAATTAATAATAATTATCATGTTTGAATGGAACTATTTTTTTTGTTTTTGATTTTTTTTTTTTCTTTTTCTTGATTTTTAGAAAAAACACAATTGATCAACAATTTTATAGTGATCTTAAATTAACCAAAGCAAAAGCTGCATCTTCTTCATCATTATTACTCGATTTTATTTGATACAATGGATCAAAAGGTCCTTGTTGAGTTCTTAATGATGAAGATTCAAATTGTGGTTTATTAATTGATTTCATCAATTTGATTGCACCAATACTTCTCCAATCTTCTTCATCTGTATCTGAATTAACAATATGATTTATTTCTGTTTCATTTGATAATGTTGATCTGATTGAAGAATGTCTTCTTGAATTTATAGTTTTAACTTGACTTGAAGTTTCAATTTGAGTGGAATAATACAAAAGTTCTGGAGAAGTTGGGGTTTGTGAATTTGATCGATGTTTCAAAGATTTTGGCTTTGTTATACCATTAGCAGGTCTATTAAATGATGATCTTCTTGTAGTTGATGTTGAAGTTGATGGAGGAGATATTATGACTCTTGAATTCAATTTTAATGGAGGAATTTGACTTTCATCATCCAATTTGAAAACATGTTCATCATCTTCATGGAATACATTATCATTACTATCCTCATCATCTTCATCAAAATCACTCGTTGATGAAATCACAGCTTCTTCTTGTAATTCTTCATCTTCATTATCATCATCATCATCTGATACAATTGCAAAATCGTTGGAAATACGATTATTATTGTTATTATTACCATTGTTATTGATAATATTTTTTTTTAAAAGTTTATCATGTTGATCAACTTCATATTTATTTTTAGTAATAGATTCTCTTCTTAAAAAATTTGAAGTCGAATTTTGATTTTCATCATCTTTAACTTTAGCATTAGATATTCTAATTGCATTTCTTTCTTTAATAAAATTTTCAGATGAAACTCTTTTAGCAGACCATTGACCCCAACCAATTTTTTCAAAAATTATTGAACCTTCTTGATAACCTTGATTTAAACATCCCATAATTAATCTTCTTTGTTTAGATAGAGATAATTTATCAAATCCATTGATTTGTTTCGATAAATTTGATGTTATGTGTCTAATAGCTAATGGACCTGTAATCAATAATAGTTGAGCCAATCTTTGAGGAGTAGCTTGATTTGCAACTGCTATACCTGCAGGTGAAGAGGTTGATAATTGTGTGACATGTTTTGTTGTAGGTTTTTTATAAGTTGCAGAAGTTATTAAAGTTGGAGAAGTTGTTGTTGTTGAATGGGCAGATATTGAAGAATTTGATAAATTTGAAAAATTGGAAAATGGGGAAGTTGGGGCAATAGAATCAGGAGATGTTATAGATTTTAATGACATATTGAACCAAAAAATTATAATAAATTATTCAAATAATCAAAACTAATGAATATTAGTTTCTATATGATGTTTATATTTAAAATTATTAATCTTTCCCTTTTGATTAAAAAAACTGGAGAGAAGAAAATGTCCAACCGAACTTTTAGAAAAATTTCACCGAACACAAAACAGAAACTATTTAAAAGAATCAACTAAAATTATTGAAAAACCAACAAATAAAAAAGACACAGACACACACAATAAATTATTGATATTTAATTGTTTGACTAATGATGTATCAATTTATAGTTTAATTCAATTAATATTAATATATAGGTATTTTTTAATTTTTCAAAATAAAAAAACGTTGACTTATAAATTAATTGTTGTGTCAATTATTATTTTCCCGGGAAAATAATTTAATTTTAATTATTTTAATTTTAATGAAAACCTGCAAATTATAAAATTATATTACTTTTTTCAGATAAGCAAATAAAAGAAAAAAAAACAAAGTCGCGTTATAATAATAAATAATAGAATAGTATAATAACTAATGATATTGATTATTATTTGATTATTTGATTATATATTGATTATATATATTGATTATTTGAATATTAACTAAGGTTAAAATATTAATACTTTAAATGGTATTAAATTAAAATTGTATAATATTTGCTATCTTTATTGTTTTTATTGTAATTTGACAATGAGGTTTTTGCAAAAAAAAATCGAGATATAAATAAAAATTTTATAAATCGCATGTGCCGGGAGTTAGTTTAAATATTAAATACATCGAATTATATTGGTAGTATATATATATAATATAATATATATAATAGATTGATTAAATGATAATAATATTATTACATAAAGTTTAATAAATTATTAATACATCTTTTATATTATGATCATGAGTATTAACCATGGATTCATATAATTTTAATGCAAATTATTTTTCACACCTGTTATGTTATACTATAATGATCGGCCCCTTCCTTGATATAGTTTACTAGGGGGACAAAAAAAATAACCACACAATTCATGTCTTGAAATTATTTATCATATATAATAAAACGATATAATAATAAATTATAGGTGTTAATTCATCAATATTAATCTAGATATTAAATCATTATAATCTATATATTAAATAAAATTAGTTGTATCCATATAATCAGAAACTTCACTAACATCATGAAGTACACACATAATAGAATGATCTTGTAAAATATCTTTAATTTCATTATTAGCATAATATTTAGTTGTTGAATTTAAATTTTCAATCAAATTAGACTTGTTATCATTATTATTATTATTATTATTATTATCACTATTATTGAATATGGAATTAGTTATTGATTCATTCGATTCATTATATTTAAAATTATCATCATCTATAATTGAATTAGGTGTCAATTGAATATTATTAGATTTTAATTTCGCTTCTTGATATTCAATTGGATTTGTCATTGAAAAATTATTATTATTATGATCATCATATTCAAAATTATCTTTAAAACTTTCTTGTGAATCACCAGGAACTAAATTAAACGTCTTTATATCACTTATATTAACATTTGATATAATTTGAACAACTTTTAACACCCTTATATTTGAATAATTTGATGAACTTTTAAATAATCTTAATATACGATCTTGATAAGATTTTAAAGTTGTCAATTGTTGGTTTAAAATTTCAATTTTATCCGATTTAAAATTATCTTTATTTTCTAAAATTAATGATACTGTTTTATGGTTTAAATATTTTAAAAAAATTAATAAAAATTGATAAACTAAACATTCTAAAGATGCAAAAATATTTCTTAAAAGATATAATTTCCCATAAACTGATGATTCCAATATTTTTAAAAAATCTGTAAATAATTTTAAAAGTCTTGAATCAATTATATCTTCAGTTTCATGGAAATCAATATATAATTTCATATGACTTGAATAATTTAATGCTAAAAGTAAATTACATTTATCAATTTTAATTTTTTGTTCAATATTAGATGATAAAATTTTACAATTATTTTGAGAAATATTAATTTGTTCAATTTTATCCTTTAAAATTTTAGTATATTGATGAAATCTTAAATCGATATAAAAAAAATCTGCAAATTGAACTTTATAATTGTTAATATATGATTCGATATAAATTTTATTCTTTGCTCTTAAAATATTTGCAAATTGAATTTCTTTGAATTCATCTTCAATATGATTTGATTTAATTAAACCTTCATTGATACAATTTGGTCTTGTTGAAATGGAACATATTAAAGATTCCATTAAATTAATTTTTATCCAAATTGGGCCTTGAATAATATGAATTCCTAAAGAATAAGCATCAGAAATCAATTGATAAAGTGTTTTCCAACAACTTTCAAATCTATATATATAATAGAAATAATTGACCATTATAAGTTGAGTCTTTATATAACTTATTGATTCTGTTGGTTTGATATAAGTTATCTGTATATAATAATTGACTAAATTTTTCAATATTTTATTATGATCTTTAACTAATGGATAAAGAGATGAAAATCCATAATATAATTTATTAATATTGCCATCATCATCATCATCTTGGTTTAAAAAAGTTTTAAAGACATCTATTAATATTGCCAATAGTGTTGAAAAAATTTCATCATGATTCCAATCAATTATATCGTTATAGTTTGATAAAAATCCCACAATTTCATTATAATCAAATATTTCGTTGAAAAAATTGAATTGATCATCTTTGTTGAAAAATTTATCAATTAAAATTCCAATAAATTTGAAATTTAAAACTGAATTATCTTCAATAAATATAGGTAATTTCTTTTTCCTCAAATTAATATTCTGACCTGATAATTTCCCATGATCAAATTTTAAAGCTTCAGACATCATTGAATATTCAAGATGAACCAAACTATCTTCACCAAAATATTTAGAAATATCACATCCATTTGAATTTATAATAGATAATAAATCTTGTGAAATTCCTAATTTTTTCTCCAATTCTTCAATTCGATGTTCATAATCGGCTTTTATAGAATCAGTACTTTCGTTGATCTGAATGTTATTTGAATCTGAATTTGACGAGTTGTTCAACAATATTGGTTTAGAATCATTTTCTGAAATATTTTTAATATCTAAGGATCTAAATTTGGATGGATAACAACATTTTATATCTCTTTTAAGACAATTTGAACAACCATGTTCATCTCTAGAACAACGTATCTTTCTTTTACGACAAAAATTGCAAGAAACAGGAGAAACCATATCAATTCAAAAAAAAATTCAAAGTGATTAATTCATTCAAAAAATTTACACCAAGGTAAATAATACTAATATTCAACTCTTGTATTAGATTTGGTTTCAATTTCAAAGTAAAAGGATGATCTTTGAGTATTTATATCAACGGAATTCCGACACACAAAATTATTATTTTTTTTTTTTTGTGTGTGAAATTACTAAGATAACAAACATAATAAAAGCGCGATCGCCTACCACCTAGACAGGGAACGTCACTACCAACTAGTTTCTTAGGCTCAAAACTTTACTACTGTATAGAGTAATAGCATAAGACTTGATCTACCTGGAGATTGGAGCCTAACGGGAATATTCTTCATAATTGATCCTAGAAAATAGGCATGTCACACAGGTCACTGAAGGCCACAAAACTCCCCAGCTCCCCCCTCCAGCTGCATTTCCGAACACATTTAGTGAGTTTGTGTATAATATTATATCATTTTTATCATTATCATCATTTAATATGTTATTGTTGTACATTATTGTATAGTAATGCCATATAATTAAATAAACACGATCTCAAATTTTACAATACACTTCTTTCGTTTTTATATTTTGTATCAATTCCATCTCCCCCACTTTTTTTTTTTTAATGTTATATATTAAAAGTTTATGATGTTTACAGCTACTGAATTAATTGCAAATATAAGAAATTATGCCTTACCATCAATCTATCCAACCCAATCAATATGGCCAAAACATCGTCGTTCAGCAGTAATGATCATTTTATTCATTGGTAATTATGGTGAATTGAGAGTCTTGTTAACAAAGAGATCTCGTGGGTTAAGAGCATTTTCAGGTCATGTATCTTTGCCTGGTGGGAAAGCAGATAACTTTATTGAAAGTCCAATTGAAATTGCTAGAAGAGAAAGTTTTGAAGAAATTGGATTGAATTATGATGATGATTTAAACATTCAAGGTTTAGAATTGGAACATTTGAATTTATTACCTTGTTATTTATCGAGAACATTTCTTAGTGTTAGACCAGTTGTTTGCTTTTTGAAAAATATTAACCAAATTGATGGGAAAATATCCAATATGAAATTTATATTGAATCCAGGTGAAACTTCATCAATATTTTCAATCCCATTATTAGATTTAATAACCCAAATAAATTCTTCAAATCATGAATACATAAAGATGACTAATGCAACTCATAAATGGGGGTTAATACCCTGGCCAATTCAACATTATTTTTATCCTACTATTAATAAACATGAAGTTTCTTGGTTGGAAGAAGTTGTTGATTTAAGTTCAGATGAAGAAATTCAAGATAATGATATAAAGGGATTGTTGAAAAAAAATGGTGGAATAAAAGATGTTTGGGGATTAACTGCTAGAATACTTTATGACTTAGCTTTGGTCAGTATAAAGGGATCTACAAAAGGGACATTTACAATTGGTAATGAGAATTTAATCTATGGATTGACAGAATTTGGTGGACAAATGTTGGAAAATAAAAGAAGTGATTGGGAATCAGGAATGATTGTAGATAATATCAACCATGATTTTTCACAAATTTTACCTCGATATATTTTCAATAAGGTAGCTAAAGAAGTTAAACTTCCTAATCAAACATCCATAATAGCAGAATGATTTAAACAATCAAGCAATATATCTATATAAATATTTATCAAACAATTATAAATAGATTTTAAATAAATTTTTTGTATAGTAAATTTTTTAAAAGTTGAAATTTTTTATGAATTTCCTAATTCAGTAAAATATTTTTTGAAAGAGATCAAAATTAGACGGCCGGTAAAATTGTTCGAATGGACAACTGCGGCCAAACCAATAACACAGCTTTACAAGTAAATTTATATTTTTATATAATATACAAATTTCTTTTATAGTGGAATTTGTCGATCGATTAAAGTGCGACACGAGAATTACGTCGTCTTTCACTGAAAACCCCAAAATACAATACAATATTTTAAATTTGTTTTTCCTCTATCTATATATAACAATCAATATAACCATAATCATATTATAGATTAAAGTTTATAAGATCAAATCATTGTGATAAGATTTAATCATCTATTTATACCATCACTTCCTTTCTTTCCCTTTCCAATCCATCAATAACGGGGAAAATGGTTGAAGAACATTCCACTGAACAAATACAGCCCGTAGTTGAACCTGAGAATAAACAAGATATTGTGGAAGGTTCAACTAATGATTCAAATACAATTATCTCTAAAGATGATCATAATGATGAATCATTAACTAGTAATGATATATCTAATTCTCATACCAAATCCCAAGTACAAGATAATGGGAAAGATACAACAGATCAACAAGACCAAGAAGTTTCTGATCCAGAAGTTTTTGAAAGTCACAACAATATCAATGGTCAAAACACAACTGATCAAATTGATATTGAAGAAATAAATAACGTTGAAAATGATCTCTCGCAACCACCAGAAGAAGATGTTGCAGATGTGGATACCTCAAGTGATATCCCAACTCCACTTCCGAAAGTTAACGTTGAAGTAGAAAATAGCAATAACAATCATGAAAGACATCATTCAATAACATCAACCGTTTCTGGTGTTTCTCATCCAAATAATGCACATATTTCATTTGTGAAAACTGCAATCACTTCAATTTCAGAACATAAAGATGTTAAGAAAAATCAAAATTTGTTGAACTCTACTTCTAAAACTTTGGAAAAATTACAATCAGGATTTGATTCTTATCTAGTATTTGAAAGTTTAAGTTTGGCAATTGAATCTAAATCTGTTGATGTCATTTTATTAGCTCTAGATTGCATATCCAAAATCTTTACATTCCAATTATTTGAATCGATACAAGTTCCTGCTCCAAATAGAAATGAAGGTAAACCTGATTTACCAGCTAATGATGATCAAATCGAGAATACTGTTTCATCATCATCATCATCATCATCAAAGGTTAATTTGATCGATGCGGCTATCGAGGTTATTGCTTCAAGTTTCGAAGGTGAAGGGACGGATGAAAGAATTGAAATCCAAGTGACTAGAGCATTGGTTGCTGCTGCTTTGAATGAACAATTACCACCACATGGCGCTATATTATTAAGAGCTGTCAGACAAATTTATAATATTTTTATTTTATCGTTATCACCAGCCAATCAAGGTATTGCTCAGGCAAGTTTAACTCAGATAGTTAATGTAATCTTTGAAAGAGTTGAAAAATTACCTTATAATCCTTCAACTAAAAGTGGAATTCCATTAAAAAGTGATTCTAATTTAACATTGAACGAACAAGGTAGTAGATTATCAAGACAAGGCTCAACTTCTAATTCATTTCAACAAAATAATGGTACAGAAGAAGAACCGTTGACTTTACAAAATTTGAAAGATTTGAATGATGAACAAGAAAAAATCGTCGATCAAGAAAATGTAACTGAAGATGAAAATGAGCAAATTGTAAAAGATGCATTTTTGTTATTTAGGGCAATGTGTAAATTATCCGTTAAAACTTTAGAAAGTGAATCGTTAGATATGAGATCCCATGCTGTGCGTTCAAAATTGATTTCCTTACATATTATTCATTCAATTATCAAAGAACATATTGATGTATTTTTATCGAATAATATTCTTATCCATTCATCATCATCAAAAGATTCCACTATATTTGTTGATGCTGTTAGACAATACTTATGTTTGACTATTTCAAGAAATGCTGCTTCATCAATATCACCTGTGTTTGAAACAACTTTAGAAATCTTTTGGTTAATTGTTTCAAATTTGAGATCGCAATTCAAGAGAGAAATTCCTGTATTTTTGAACGAAATCTATTTTCCAGTGGCTGAATTGAAAACTTCGACATCACATCAAAAGAGATATTTTTTGATTGTAATTCAAAGATTATCAAATGATCCAAGGGCATTAATTGAATTTTATTTGAATTATGATTGTGATCCATCATTGCCAAATATTTGTGAAAAAATAACTGATTACTTAACCAAATTGGCCTTAACCAGGGTTGATATAACTCCAAGTCAAAAGGCTGCATACAAAGAGCATGAAACAAAATCAATAGCAACATATAATTTATCACAGCTGCCATTGTTGTCTATTTCCAAGCTCTCCTCCCAAACAGCAATTTTAGATAATAACGCTTTCCCAATCGAATACGCGTTGAAAATTACCTCTTTGAACAGTATCGTTGGTATCATCCGATCATTAAATTCATGGGCTCAAAAAGGATTAACATCTGATGCTAGATCTTCAAGTTGGTTAGCTGCTACTAGAAAAAGATCAAGTACGAATGGTTCAGCTCTCCAATTGTCTTCTCCAATTACTTCCAATTTTCCAGAGGAAGTAGACGACCCTTTAGAATTTGAAAATTTGAAACAACGTAAAACTGCCCTACAAGAAGGTATCAGACAATTCAATTTTAAACCAAAGAAAGGTCTTGTATATTTAACTAAAGAAGGATTCATTGCTGATGGGAAACCAGAAACAATTGCAAATTTCTTATTAGAACAACCAGGATTAGATAAAGCAGTCATTGGTGAATATTTAGGTGAAGGCGATGAGGCTAATATTGCAATCATGCATGCATTTGTCGATTCCATGGATTTTGCCAATAGCTCATTTGTTGATGCTATGAGAACTTTTTTACAGGCTTTTAGATTACCAGGTGAATCTCAAAAAATTGACCGTTATATGCTTAAATTCGCAGAAAGATACCTTGATGGTAATCCTGGTGTGTTTGCTAATGCAGATACTGCTTATGTTTTAGCATATTCTGTTGTTATGTTGAATACTGATCAACATTCGAAAAATGTCAAACATAGAATGACTATAGAAGATTTTATTAAAAATAACAGAGGAATTGATGATGGAAAAAGTTTGCAAGATAGCTATTTGATCAATATTTTCAATGAAATCAGTAGCAATGAAATTAAACTACAATCCGAACAACATGCTGCCTTATTGGCTGGTGACATTTTACCTCCGCAACAATCATTTGGTTTATTCAGTGGAAGAGATGTTACTAGAGAAGCTTATAATCAAGCCTCAAAGGAAATTTCTGTGAAAACTGAGAAGCTCTTCAAAAACCTTGGAAGATCAAAAAGAGGTCATATTTTCTACTCTGCCTCACACGTTGAGCATGTTAGATCCATTTTTGATACCTTGTGGATGTCGTTTTTAGCTGCATTGACTACTCCATTCAAAGACTTAGATGATAAAGATACTACCAAAATTTGTCTAGAAGGTATAAAGCTTTCAGTTGGAATTTCATGTATTTTTGAACTGGACTATGCCAGAACTTCATTTGTTGGTGCTCTAATTCAATTTGCTAATGCATCAAATTATCAAGATTTGAAAGACAAAAACATCGAGGCTATTATTTTACTTTTAAAGATTGCTGAGACCAATGGAAACTTATTGAAAGACTCATGGAAAGATATTCTTACGCTTATATCCCAAGTGGAAAGACTGCAACTAATTGCTCAAGGTATACATGCTGATTCCTTACCAGATGTCTCAAATGCCAGAGTACACAGAACCTCGATTGATAGCCAGCGTACTACAAACTCTAGTAATTATGGGTTTTTTGGTTTTGGTAAAAAGGCGTCACTGAGTGAGCAAGCTCAAAGCAATCATCAAAACCAACAACTGAACCATGCTATTGGTCAGCGTTTAATATCAACGGAATTATCTATTGCGATTGATAAGGTGTTTACTCAAAGTGCACAACTAAATGGTACTGCTATTATCGATTTCATCAAAGCTCTAGCAGGGGTTGCATCAGAAGAAATCGAGTCTTCTTTGGATAGCTCAACTCCAAGAACTTTCTCTTTACAGAAGGTTATTGATGTTTGTTACTACAATATGGGTAGAATTAGACTAGAGTGGTCACCAATATGGGCTGTGATTGGTGGATGCTTCAATAATATTGGTACCAAACACAACTTGTCTATTGTTTTCTTTGCCCTGGATTCACTGCGTCAGTTATCGGTGAGATTTTTGGATATTGAAGAATTGGCGGGTTTCAAATTTCAAGAAGACTTCTTAAAACCGTTTGATTATATTTTACAAAATTCCAAAAATGATCAAGTCTCAGAGATGGTTCTAAATTGTCTCGAGAACTTGATTAAGGTCAAAGGTGAGAAAATTAAATCAGGTTGGAAGAGTATTTTTGCTGCTTTAAAGAGATCTGCCCAAGAGTCTAACGAAAAAATAGTATCAAAGACACTTGAAATCAGTTTGCTGGTATACAAAGACTTTGCCGATAATCTCTTAGCATATGATGATGCTTGCCCTGAGTTAATCTCAGTTTTAAAGGAAATTTCAGGAAATTCTAAGTATCAAAAGATTGCATTACACTCATTACAAACAATCAAAGTCATAAATGTTAAAATTGCTGAAACAACTCTGGATTCAAAAGATGGTAAATTTGTTTTGAGAAATCGTAAAGACATTTTTACGGATTTATGGTATCCCGCTTTATCAAGCTTCAACGAGGTCATTATGACGGGTGATGATTTGGAAATTAGATCCAGAGCACTCAACTACTTATTTGATGTCTTGGTTCAATTTGGTAATAGATTTGAAGAAGACTTTTGGGATAGAGTCTGTACAAATCTTCTATTTCCTATTTTCTCTGTTCTGAGTAAGCATTGGGAAATCAACCAATTCAATAGTCATGACGATTTATCAGTTTGGTTGTCGACCACCCTAATCCAGGCTTTGAGAAACATGATAGCCCTTTTTACACATTATTTCTATGCATTGAATAAGATGATGGATGGCTACTTGGGCTTATTGATATCATGTATATGCCAAGAAAATGATACTATTGCTAGGATTGGAAGATCATGCTTCCAGCAGCTCATTACTCAAAACATGGAAAAGTTTACACAAGAACATTGGGACAGAGTTACTGAAGCATTTGAAAAATTGTTCGACTTGACCACCGCCAAAGAATTACTTGAAGCTGATCCATTGAGACAAGGTAGTGATGAAACTATTGATGGCACAAAAGAAGATAGTATACAAAAAACTAAAGCCAAGAATGCAATCGTTGTGAAGTGTATTTTGCAATTACTGATGATTGAGACACTAAGCGAATTATATGACAATGAGGTCTTTTATGATTTAATACCATATACGAATTTACTAAGATTATCGAGTTTATTAGAAAAGTCATTTAGATTTGCTAGAAGTTTTAACGATGACTACAATCTAAGAGTTAGATTATTTAACTCTGGTGTCACAGAGAAGCTACCAAACTTATTGAAACAAGAATCCTCATCGGCTGCTGTCTATATTGGAGCTACTTTCAAACTATATAGCGACTCTAAGAAAATTACACCTAAACAAAAGGATATTATAAGTGCTAGTCTAATCCCAATGTGTGGCTCAATTGTTGAAAGATATGCTCAACTAGACGATGCAACTCAACAAAGGAATATTACTACATGGAGACCAGTTGTGGTTGAAATTTTACAGGGGTATTGTGAACTAGAAGAGAAAGACTTTGACAAAAATTGTCCTCACCTGTATGATCTGGTTCTAAATATTCTAGATAAGAGTGTTCCATCTGAGCTCAGGGCAGCTATTAAAGCATTTTTTGCTCGGGTTGGTGACGTGTATATTAAGGATGATAAAGATTAAAATGGGTTGTATTTTACCCATACTTAATAAAGAGCTTCAGAGCACTTGTGGAATAAAAATTGTAGTATAATATTTGTATTACTATCATGTCTTCTTGGTTCCGAGCCCTCGACAGTCCATCTGAAGAAGCTAGATAGCGGCGATCCGGACTAAAAATTACGCGAAAGACTGAAATTTCCACATGCATGAAAAATTTGATTTTTTTCATCGTCGACAACAGTGACTTCCATAACTAACTACTTGAATTTGAAGATTAAGAATCCACACATTTCAAGATGAGTGTATGTTGTTATATTTAAGTTGATGTTCATTTGGGTTTTGATAGGTAAATAGTGTTTAGGTGACGGATTTTAGCAAAACTGAGGCAGTGTTATCAAGTGAATTATGATCAATATTCTATTCTGTCTTTGAAATCCACAGTATCAGTCTTGAGCAATCAAAGCCGATATTCGAACCCAATACTCAAAGGACACACCAAGTTAAAATAATCATTGTTTACTAACAGCTAAATGAATAGAACCCATTCGATCTTTTAGGTAACGACGTTGAAGACGACGCTCCAATCTCTACCCCAAGAGAAATTGTCAAAAAATCAACTTCATCAAAAAAAACTGATGTCCCACCACCATCAGCCAACAAAGACCGTGCCAACAAAAACCGCCCACAAGCCACTGGTAATGAAGCTGCTATCAAAGATAAATCAGCTGGTAGAGCTGCTAACAAAGCTAAAGGTGTCGAAGAACCAAAGCAACAAAGAAGACCAGCTAAAGGTGGTAACAAAGACCGTCAATCAAGATCAGCTAGAACTGACTCAGAAAAAAAAGTTAAACAAGCTGGCTGGGCTGCTGATGGTGAAGCTGAATTAGAAGCTGAAAACGAAGGTGCTGAAGATGCTGCTGCTGAAGCTGCTGAAGTTGCTGAAGAAAAACCAGCCTCAAAATCATTAGCTGATTACTTAAATGAAAAAGAAGAATTTGTTGGTACCTCTCGTCAAGCTCGTAAAGTTGAAGCTGTCTCTAACGATGACATTATTGTTAAAGAACAAGAATCATTCATCAGTGCTACCAAAACCAAAACCCTTAAATCAAAATCTTTGAAAACCAAAACTATCTTAGATTTCGATGCCACTTTCTCAGATGAATTACCAAGACCACAATCAACCAGAGGTGGTAGAGGTAACACTCAAAGAGGTAGAGGTCCAAGAGGCGGTGCTAAACCAAGAGGTGGTGCTAAACCAAGAGGTCCAAGAGGTCCAAAAGGCCCAGCTTTAAACGATGAAGCTTCATTCCCATCATTAGCTTAAGCACTTTACTGAGTTGTGCTACTGCTACAGTAAACCAAAATGGGTATAAACTCAACAAATATTAAACTTAATATTTAAGGATATGTGATTCTAAAAAGATCTATACTTATCAGATCATTTTTTTAATGATTGCGATGAACAAAAATATATATTATTTAAAAAAAAAACTAATTAATGTCGAACTTATCATGTAGTGAAATTTCTGGACCTTTAGATTTAAATTAATGGTGCTTGTCTTCCAGACGATCTTAGCAGCTTATTCTTCAGAAAAATTTCGTAATTTCATGCCATTACTTTCCGGGTAATTGTTTTTTTTCCGAGATTTGTTATACGATACTGGGTTTTTAAAATTTTAGTACTTGTGCCCAATACACGTACTATCGTGTGGTTCTTGAAAGCGTCTTGGGCCATAAGATTATTTATGGATTGTAATAATTATGGGATTTCTGAATCCTGGTAAATTGAAGAAGCGTAAAAACTTTGAACAGCTGAAACCAGCATCTGCTTCTAAGAAGGGAAAGAGAATCAAATCTGATAAAGAAGAGCTAATATTATCCCATTCAGTATCTAAAAATAATTTACAAAATGGGTTTCAGCAAAACGAAAAGCAGTTTGTTCCAGATCATCCATTATCTTTGTTAGAGAGATTTCCTATCGAAGTTTTGCATGAAATTTTTATCTTTTCAGGGATCAACAACTTGCCTTTTGCATCAAAATATTTATATCATCATTTACAACCTAGTTTATCTTTGAAGATTTCCATGATAAAATCGTATATTTATGATTTGAATAGTAAAATAATGAATGATGATTCTGAAGAATTTGGAAAGAGATATGCATTGGACAATTCATTGCTTAATTACAAATTTCTGACTTCTGATGCATTGAAAGAACTTCGAGTTGATTTCGTGTTACCTTTATCCACAATTAAATCACAGATACAATCGAGATTACTTAGTCACAAGGATAAATTAAACAAGAGATTGATAGAGAGTTTAATCTCCATTTCTACACTCCCGGAACGCATAAATAGAGAGATTGCAAGAATGGCTGAGGAAAGATTTAATACGCAGGAAAATTCAGATAATGATAATGATAATAATAATGAGGAAGAAGAAATTCAACAATCTTATGATTTTCCTGAAAAGTACTATACCGGAGAATTTGATTACGAGAGGGTAGAGTTACTGTCAGAGTTAAATAAGATAAATTTGGAATTTTTACGGAGCGATGAGGTAATCAGTAATGCAATATCATCAGGGGCACCAGTATCTGTTTTAGAAAGATTACTAGGGTTCACAAAAACTAAGAGTATAACAACATCACGCGCGTTGATAAGTGCGTTTGAAATAGGTGATTTGGGTTTGGTTAGTTGGCTATTATTAAAATCTTCAACCCAAGGATTGGTAAATGACAACAACTTATGGGTGTATATATCTAAAAAGAAAAATTCTAAATTTTTGCATTATTTGGAGGAGAGAGGGGGTCAGCCAAGCCCTGAAATCTTGAATGCCATGACTCATAATACATAATAATAATAATGAATATACGATTTAAATGATTGAATCAAGACCAAATGAAATTTGAAAAAGAGGTAGTATTCTACAAACGGGAAAAACAGTGTTTGATTTAAATAAATAAAACTTGGTAAAAAAAAAACAAATGTGGAGGCAATGTAATTTATTGGTAATATTGTTGCTGAGTTTGATGTTGTTGCTTCGGAAGCTGTGATTGTGATTGTGGCTGTGATTGTTGTTGAGGTTGATAATATGAGGGTAAATCTTGTAAATGTTGGGGTTGAGGATGTGATTGTCCTGCTTGTTGTTGTACTTGCGATTGTTGATGCTGTTGTTGATCAAATGAAACATTATTAAATTGCCCGTTATATTCGTTGAACCATGGATGTTGTAAAGCTTGAGCAGCAGAAATTCGATTTTCTGGAATCATTTGTAAGAGACTGTTTAATAAATTCAAAGCAAGAGGTTCAATACTTGTGATAATTGTTCTTAAATCTTGAGGAACAAACATTTCGAAGTTTGCTCTATAATTTGGTAATTGTGAAACCCCAGGCCAAGTTCTTTCAGTTGGCGTTCCTATTAATCTAAATATTTTAATTAATTGATCTTCATTTGAAGCACCAGGAAATAATGGTCTTCCAATGAACATCTCTGCTAAAATACAACCAGCAGACCACATATCAATCGAAGTTGAATAATTTCTTGATCCCATTAAAACATCAGGTGCTCTATACCAAAGAGTAACAACTTCACTTGAGAAAGTGTTGACTGGAATACCAAAGGCCCTTGCTAACCCAAAATCTCCAATTTTCAATTCACCTTTGGAATTAGTCAAAAGGTTTTGGGGTTTTAAATCTCTATGAAGAACTCTATTTTGATGACAAAATTGTATACCTTTTAATAATTGATACATAAATGATTTAATGACACTTGGTTCTAATGCACCATGATTTCCTTGAATATCCATGTATCTTTTCAAATCTCTATCCAAATATTCAAATACTAATGTTAACTTATTCTCAGTATGAATAACATCGTATAAATTAATGATATTTTGATGTTTCAAATCTTTCATCAATGAGATTTCTCTAATTGCAGTTGATGGGGTACCTTCCTCCGAATCTAAATTAATTTCTTTCAAAGCTACCAACGTTCCAGTGGCTCTATTACGGCCTTTATAAACTGTAGCATAGGTACCTTCACCTAACTTTTCTAATTGTTGAAATCTGATTTCAAATTAAAGATGTTAGTTTATTGAAAAATGCATACACGTTGGAAGAAGGGGTTCATTATGTGATAGAACTCAACAACTATAAATCAACATTAAAAACATAGATAATGTACATACTGAGATGACTGTGTGGTCATATTCTAATCAGATATATCTATCTATTTGTATAAAGATTTTTTTTTCTATATGGATTTGGTATTCTCAATATTGGTAACGACGTTGTATTGAATTTAAATACAGTATCATGTTAGTTGTATAAATTTAATATCCCTCGAAAACGCATGTTCTGTCTCTCACTCAGCCCAGATTAATTCATTAACGATACTAACAAATAAATAATTATGCAAGCCCTAACACGTGATATAGAATAGATATCGGTTTGAAAAATCTCGTGCGATTAAAAAAAAAAAAACCAATTTTAGTTGTTGAATAATATTTATAATTATAATGATACAGAGCTGGTAAAGCATTGATCACGTATATCTAATATACCTACCGCGGTCCTACCACTTTGGCACACTCTAGATATTCTACTGTTAGCTTAAGGGACGTTCAGACTAGCTGAGCTCAAAGCAACTCCTCGTAAGGAACCCCCTCCAGACTCCAACGGCCAACCTAAACCTTGCACTAGCTTCTCCAGCAGCAGCTGCTGCTGCAGCTGCAGCTGTAGAGAGAAAAACATCTTACGTAACCGAAAAATAAATTGTTAAATTTTTTAGTTAAATATTTATATGATAATATACTAATGCAGCTAGCTGAAAAAAAAAATTATTATTATTGTGTACTGAACTTAAATTTGGTTAGATTCAAGACCCAAAATATACCAAAAAGATATATCTTATACAAATATTATAAAGTTTTCCTTCTTTGCTAATTTCTGTTATATTCCTTGATTCTGTGCCTGTTTTTTTTTGTTTTTTTTGTTTTTCCACCAAATTCTAATCCTAGAAAAGTCTAACCATAGTCTGAGATAATGACGGAAACTCTGACACAGAAGGCTGTACAATCAGAAGTAAGAGATATTCTTCAGTCCCCTTCTTTATTAGGTCCAGAATGGGTATCATTGTATGAAAGTAATATTTCGTTCGCTACTGAGCATTTCGAAGCTGCAATGCAAAATCTGATCAAACAACCAAATATCAATTCAACGGTTATTTTAAGAGCAGATATTTTGATAGAGAATAAATTCAACTACCCTTCTGGTTCTACACCCATCAAGGATTCATTTGAAAGCGATTTAGCTCATATCAAACCAATAATCCCAACCACATCCGAAGATGAAGTGATTCTCGAAAAGAATTTGAACGATATAGATATAAAACAGGTACCCTTAGCTCCATCTAATAGACCAAAAGTGGAAATTGTTAGAAGAATTGTTCCAAGAAATCCCTTCAAAGACTATATAATAAATCAAACCTGTTTGGTGCTAGAACTGAAAATTGAGGAAGATAATGAAGAAAAAGTTGAAGGGGAGACTTATGATTCAACTCTGATCATATATAATCCACATATAGATAATAGTGATGATTGTCCATTTTATCTTCCAGGTGTCCAAGCAGTTGGAATTTTATTCCATAAAGATAGATTATCAGTGCATTATTTACCATTTGATTTTTCCAAGCCAGACACCACTTCAGCTTTTAGACAATTATCACAGGATAATCGTGATGTTAGAATTGCATTTAGATTATTACAGACCGCCAAGAAACATTCAACTGGTGTTATGGAAGGTTATCAGAAGAGAGTCAAACATGATCTAGTTGTATCTAAGGTTGCATTTCAAGATCGTTATATATCGTTGAAGAAAAAATATTCGAAACAACTGGTGGATAACTGGGTTGAATCAACAGATCCAGGTAAACATGTCTTTGAAGATATTGCTATTGCAGCATTTTTGATTGAACTATGGGCGAAAATTTACCAAGACAAACAAGAGTTTGAATTCAGAGATTTAGGTTGTGGGAATGGATTATTAGTATATATTTTATTATCAGAAGGTTACAGTGGAATTGGTATCGATGCCAGAGCTAGGAAATCATGGAAAACTTATCCGGATGGGGTTCAATCTAAATTAAAGGAGCAAGTTATTATACCATCAGTATTATTGAGACCACATCCAACTGTTAAGAGCTATGCTCCACATTTGACTGATAATGGTAGAGTTTTTCAAGTACCTGTATCAAATAAAGCAACAAATACAACACCCGATGTTCCAGTGATTGCATATTACTCTTCTGCATCATTATTAGCATCACCAAATGTTAACACTGCACAATTTCCTAAAAATACGTTCATCATAGGAAATCATTCAGATGAATTAACATGTTGGATCCCACTGTTAGGTTATCCATTTTTAGTCATTCCTTGCTGTTCACATGCTCTATCTGGTTCTAGAGTTCGTTACCCTTCGAAGAGAAAACCTTCTACTTGTAATACTAATCATGCCAAAGGTAATTCAACTTATGCCGCTTTGGTTGATCACGTCGAAAATCTAGCTAAAGAAGTTGGATGGAAAGTTGAAAAGGAGATGTTGAGAATTCCAAGTACTAGAAATGCAGCTATTATTGGATATGAGAGGGAAAAACTTTCTAAAGCTGCTTCTGTATATGATATTCTAGTTATGGAAGGTGGAGCTGAAGGCTGGGTTGAGAACACAATGGCTTTGACTTCTAAATCTCCTCGAAGCCATTAGTTTAAAAAATTATGACATTCACAATAATATCAATACTAGTTTGATAAAAGATAAAGAATTAATAATTGTTCCTGTATATTTGTTAAAATCATTCTATACCCCAGTGGATCTTTTTATCCCCCCACAAAAGATGATTACTCTAGACCAAATTAATTCATAATGTTCATAGAAATGACTACACGCGTAAGTTAATAAAGAATAAATAATGTGAATTATAAAAGCTATAGATGATTTTTTAATGAATTTAAACTGTCTATGCGCGCCCCTTTTTTTGTTGTTTTCTTTTACGTTTAATACCTATCAGTTTTTTTGTGTTGTCATCCAAACCTAATTTAGCAGCAGTTTCATCTGGGCGCTCCCTTTTAGGAGCAGTTTTATCGTCTTTTTTAGCACCAACATGAGAACCTTTATTCATATTACCTTTCTTTTGTGGTTTTTTGCTGTTTTTGTTATCTTTTTTGTCGACTTTTGATCTCTTGATCTGTTTGAATTCTTTGGTTTCTTGTTCATCTTCCCCGTTTCCTCTTTTTCTTTTGGCTTCCCCTGAATCGTGTCTCGCTTGATTAATCTTTTCTCTTCTTCTCTTGATAATGTTAGCATGTTCAATAGCAAACTCCACAATCAGTTTCCTTTTAGAAATCCCTTCCAACTCAGCTAGCTTCTTTTCTTCATCAGTTAAGCCCTCTAGAATTTCCTGAACAGTAACTTCATGTGCATTTAGCCATCTTAGCCCCATTAAAGCAGCTTTGTGATCTCTGAATTCCAAGAAACCATAACCTCTACTACGACCAGTGTCACCAGACCCTTTAACCTCCATAATAATTTTAGCTTGTTTAACGACACCTTGTTTCTTGGAGTTGTTGGATTCTTTTTCTCCGTCTAACCATCTTTCTTTTTCTTTCTGAGATCTGATAACCTCTTCTTTACTCAATGGCTGTCTCTTCTTTTCTTTTACTTCGGTTGCGAACTGAACGACGGCTTTACGCCCTAAAGCTTTTAAAGCTTTAGCATTTAATGCTCTTGGCAAATTTCTGATTGCCAATCTAGTTAACGATAAATGTAACGAAGGATTTTTGTTCAGGTGTTGAACCCTCAATTTATACGACTTCTCTCTCAATTCTAGATCTGTCTTCGATATACTGGAAGCTAACTTTGAATTTTCTGTAATTCTTCCTTCATTTAACAAATATAAGTTACGTCTATCTTTTTCTGTTGGTGCTTTTCCTAATAATTCACTTCTTTTGACTGCATTTTTTTCAGTCAATCTGGCAGCGGATTCTCTATCGACAGTTGGAGTTAACGATAAAATTCTACCTTCAAAGACGTACTCTGGTGAGACATCATCGGAAATCAATATGGATGTACTCGAACTATCTGGTGCATTTTCAATACATTTAGTAAATGCGTCTTCTTTCAAGAAAGCAACGAAACCTGTGCCTTTAGCTAATCCTGTCTCTCTATCAATCACCGGTAGTGCATACTTAACAGGACCCCAGTGTTCGAAATGCTCTTTTAATGCATTCTCATCTGTATCGTATGGTAGGTTACGGACAAAGATCGAGAACTTTTCTTGAGTGTTTCTCTTTGCTGCTGGTCTTCTTTGTTCCTCTTCATCCGCATCATCTTCATCTTCTACCTCTTCATCGCTTTCCAATTCAATTTCACTATCTTCGTCATCCTCTTCAGCAACATCGGCAGTATCGCTTTCTTGGTCTTCGATCTCTTGCTCTGGAATAATTTCATCATCATCACTATCATCATTTCCTTCGTTTTCTGTCTTTTCGGGGTGTTCAGAATCTCTTTCGTCTTCAGAATCTCCCTCATCATGCTCATCTTTATACTCTAACCACTTAGACTTTTCAAGAGCATAATCAACAGCAACTTCTCTACCAGCAATTTTAAGTCCAACCGATTGTTTGATTGCCTGTTCAGCACTTGAATTTTTCTTCATGGTAACAAAAGCAAACCCACTCATTTTACCACCTTCTTTTCTTGGAATAATCACATCAGTGACAGCACCGTATTTTTGAAAGATTTTTTTCAATTCATCTGGACTTCTGACTGACCATGGTAAATTACGAATAATCAATCTTGCTCTTCTTTTTTCGATAGCTTGTCTCTCTGGTTTAACAGCACCTTTATCCTTACGATCCCTTCTTTTAGCGATATCGACTCTTAGTAAACGGCCATTCAATTTAGTACTTCTTGATTGATCTAAAGCTGTAGTAGTATCCTCATCCAATGAAAAACTAACAAAACCAAACCCTCTTGATTGATTTTCATTGTCAGTGACAACCACAGCGTGTTTCACTGGACAGAACTGAGAGAAAAAGTCTGATAATTGTTCAGAGGTTACATCAAACGGAATTGAACGAACAAAAAGAGTCTTTCTGTCTAAAGAATCATCTTCAGTTGATGACTCAGATTTTTTACTGGCACTCATCTTTTTTGAACAGTATTAAGACTATTTGAAAGTTACTTTAGTGTAGATAATGTAAAGTACATTTTATGCTACAAAATTTTTTTAGAGAAAGAGATGAGCTTACCCGTCTTGGGTGTAAGAAATTCGCGAGCGCTAAAGATAAAGCGATCGGTAAGGGCACTGGCTAATACTCAAGTACTAGAAATAGTTGATATTTCATAGTTAGTGGGTATGTGACACTTAGTTACAAGTGACAACCTCTAGCTCTGCTAAGGGAAGGCATCATTGGACTATTCAAACTACAATATTTCAACAAATAGTTTCTTTCCTCTTTAAAAGGTCTCTTGGTTTATTACAGACATAAAGATACTGGGAATTTGTGCATCAAATAGTAGATATGGAAGAGGACGCTGTGAATAACGAAACCTATTCAGCAAATAATCTGTTAACAACAGAAATACAACCTAACCAACCACAGAGACGAATTGCATCAGTTTCAAGGCCACCGGTACCTACAAGACCGCAAAAGAGACCCTCGCTATCTTCACTCACACTGGGTGGACTGAGGAGTAATATTAAAGTTTCTGAATTACAAGCACAACCTACAACGGAGATTTCGTTTCAAAATATCGGGAAGTCTAACAATTTCACAGATACTAATTCAATTTATGCTCCATCGACACAATCAAATAACTTTTATGACAATTCGGATGTGCAGACAATCAGAACAAACCCGACTCTAACGATCTATAGCGATGAAGATGACGGTGATCAGAATAGCTTTACCAGCAGATTGGAACAGATTATAAGCCATCCAAACTCTGACTTGAAATTTGGTGCGGATGAATCTTTTGCAGAGGCAGAAGATGATCAATTACCTGATGATAAGCAATTTTTCATTTTGTCAAATGCAGGAAAGTTGATTTATGCTACAAGTGGTGGCGCTATGGATGATCAAAACGAGGTGAAATATATTGGCTACGTCGGAGTTATTCAAACTGTTGTGAATTCATTCTTATTAGATGGCTCTGAGTTGAAATCGATAGTCTCAGGATCAACAAGAATCACAATTATGAATCAATCACCTATTATACTTGTTGCTGTCTCTAAGTTAAAAGAATCCGAGCAAACCTTGCTGAACCAACTAGATTTGATTTATTCCTTTCTACTCTCGACTCTAAGTAAACCACAGATAATAAGATCATTTCAGAACAAAGAGGGATTCGATTTGAGAAAGCACTTGGGAAGAGCGGATTTATCAGGACTTGATGCTTTATGTCGAGAAATCATTAATTTTGATGCTGGTGTTTTAGTTGGAGCGATAGAAAGCGTTAGGCTACGAAAAACCACAAGAGAAAAACTTAGCCAAATGCTAATAAATAATCGAAATAAGGATGTTCTTTATGGACTACTAGTTGATCCATCAGGAAGATTAATCAGTGTGATGAGACCAAAAACCTATACGCTACATACTACCGATTTACAAGTTTTGTTTTCATTAGTGTTCAACCAATGGAAAAGTTTTTCGGATGGAGAAGAGCTTTGGCTCCCTGTATGTTTGTCCAAATTCAACTCAGCAGGGTTTTTATATGCATTTGCAAAATCTCTTGGGAGTTTTGCATTGATATTAATTGGTGCCGATAAAACTAAATTTTTCGAAATGAGGGAAACCGCTCAAAAAATGCTCGACGATCTTGAAACTAAGAATTTACTAAATACTTTGAAGGATGCAATTACAAGGCCATTGTCAACTTTTGAAATTCCAGCACCATTGGTCAATCATTTTATTTACAAATCGAAGCGTCATTTGCAGTACATCACCCCATCCAAAATCGAATCCAAAAAGCTAAAAAAATATTACCTCAAATTATATTCTAGTGTTGACAGACACACAAGAATTAGTGTATCGTATTTGAGATGGGATAAGTCAGCTTACAATGGAGAGTCATATGGTGTAGGTCGCAACATCGCTGGATTAGGATGGGTGACCCCAAATTATGAATTATACCTAATAACAGGCAGTGTTATGAGAAAAGATATGTTAGTCAAGAGCGCAAAGTCAATTGTTAATTGGTGTAGAAAGAATGAGGAAAGACTGTTTGTTTATAATGGCGCTACTTTCTGATGAAGTTATTGTAAATTAATGTGAGATCGCTATTAAAACTTCGCTTAAGTAGCTTGACAGCAATTACTTTATATTTTATAGTCGTTCATTTAACTACCTTCAAGCGCTGAAACCTTGATATACAAGCGATTTGTAGCCCCGGCTCATCGCTCCTTTAGCCAAAAAAAATAAAAAATATACATGAAAATTTTGGCTGATGAATGTTGCGAATCATTCTAAAGTTTAACTGATAATAAACAGTGTTAATATAACAAGTAAGAGAATGGGCTCGAGTGATGCACGCAAACAAAGGCGTAGAAAAGCTGATTGTGAATCAGTAGCTGTTAACCAACTGCAAGAAAGAAAACGATCGAAGCCAAATAGAGGAAGAACTGAATATAGAAATGTTGTTAGAACAGCTAAAAGAAAACCAATTGGAGACAAAATAGAATCAAACGATGAAGAAGATGAAAACTTGGAGTTTCCTGAACATACGGATTTAGAGGACAATGATAGTGATGATGAAATTGAAGAAAAAGGCAAAGCTTATGACGCATTGTTGACTTTGTTACAAGCCGAAAATGAATCTGATCCCGAATCAGACAGCCAAGAAGAAGAGGGTGTTTCTGAAGATGAAAGTGGTGTCGATGAACGTACTGAAGACCAATCTGAGGATAGCGAGGAAAAAAACACTGATAATATTGCTGGTTTAGTTGCTGATGAAGGTATCGAAGAAGATGAAGAATTCAATTCAGCTGATGAAGAGGATATTGACTCAGAAGATGAAAGCTCCACTGATCCATTTGAATCACACTTTGCTAATTCTTCTGAAGAATACTTAAAAGAATCAATTTCCGCATTGAGTGATAATCCTCGTTGGAAAACCACTAAAAAATTATTTAATTCGCATTCATGTATCGTTTCGTTGCCACCAAACGAATCCTCAGCTAAATATGCCAAAATTCCAAATAATCACTCATTAGCTAGCTATAATATCAAGAACAAAATCTTGGAACCTTTTTTATTGAAAGATGGTAATGCAGAAACTGTTGATAATTCAGAAATATTCCAAATGTTATTAGACCCAATGTTCTCGTATAATGACATCATTTTCCCATATAATTCACATAAAAAAATCCCAGAATATAGAAAACTATATTCATTACATGTTCTAAACCATATTTATAAGACAAGGGACAGAATTTTGAAAAATAATACAAAGCTTAGTATACAGAATGAAAAGATTTCCAATGGGGAGTTGAAGCCTGAAGAGGAAAAGGAATTTAGAGATCAAGGGTTCACAAGACCAAAAGTATTAATTTTATTACCAACAAGACATCAATGTTATAAGGCTGTCTCAGAATTGTTGGAATATTCCGGTGTTGATCAAATTGAGAATTTTAAAAAATTTAAAGGACAATTTTTGGATAGAGATTCTATAGTTCCCGAAAATAAATCAGATGATTTTAGAGATCTATTTGAAGGTAACACTAATGATTTTTTCTGTCTAGGTTTAAAGTTTACTAGAAAATCTGCAAAATTATATTCATCATTTTATAATTCAGATATCATTTTTGCATCACCAATTGGATTACAATTGATTCTAGAAAACCCTGATAAAAAGAAAAGACAAACCGATTTTTTAAGTTCTATAGAAATTTTTATTGTTGATGAGGCTCAAGCTATTGAATTACAAAATTGGGATCATATTTTGACAGTCTTGAAATATTTAAATCAAGTTCCTAAAGAACTTCATGACACTGATTTTGGTAGAACAAGAATGTGGTCAATTGAGGATCAATCGAAATATTTCACACAATCGCTAATTTTCACAGAATATAATACCCCTAACATCAATAATCTATTATCAAGATCTAAAAATATATTTGGTAAATATAGGTTCAAAAGTTTGATTGAACAAAAAGATAGTGCAATGTATAAGTTGGGATTAAAGATAAAACAAATTTTCACAAGATTTCAGTCTACATCACCATTAAACGAGCCTGATGAAAGATTTAACCATTTCAAATCAGTCATTGTTCCCTCACTTACAAAGTCAACTAGTTATGAAGATGGGTTATTGTTTTATATTCCATCCTATACCGATTTTGTCAGAATAAAAAATTATCTTAACAATAAGACTTCATTATCATTTTGTGATGTGAATGAATATTCAGAACAGAAGGATTTATCAAGATCAAGAGCCTTATTTCAGCAAGGTCGTTCCAAAATTTTATTATATACGGAAAGATTGCACCATTATAGAAGATTTGAATTGAAAGGTGTTAAGAATGTATTTTTATATGGTGTCCCAAACAACCCAATTTTTTATACTGAAATTGTGAGTTCAATTGCTAGATCAGTCTACGATGAGATTGCTGATTTCAATATTTCTAGTGTTAGATGCTTATATTCCAAATGGGATGCATTAGCGTTGGAAAGGATAGTTTCGAGCGAGCGAGCTCCAGTATTAACACATGGTCAAAATGAGTTCTACGAATTCAGATAGCCCGATAGGCTAGGTAAATAGGACATAATTTTGAATAGAAATACCGGGGACTGACAATTTGAAATATAATTACTTGAACCCTCCTTCTGTATTCTTATTGGATCCGTCATGATTCATCTATAAGCTATAGCCGTCTGACCAGTAGAAAAACTCACGAATGCTGAAGGTTGTTTTAATGTTAGTATTACAACTAATAAAAGGTATTCTTTAGGTTATGTAATAAAATTACGTTTTATTTTAGATCAAAATGATGAATTAAATTTAATTGAAAGATTATATATTAATAAATCGAACTATATGTTACCATTATTAATTGGGGCAAGTGATATGTCATTTGCACGTTTAAATAATATTTCATTCTGACTATTACCACCAGCTTTAGTATTATATGAATTCAATTAACATTTATGTAGATAAGACTTTAACGGTTCTTTTGGCACGTACAGGTCAAAACATTTTTGATAATATCACGAGTCTTAATTTTTCTACTAACTAGTAACTTATATATATATATATATATAATAATAATATCTATACGCTACAGTGATTTTATACATTACTTGGCCATTAGCTCATTTGTCTTCACCCCAGGTTTTATTTCGCGGTTAAATCGCATATTTCATATATTATAATTTCGCTAAAACTCTCAATTCCAGTAATCAATCCTCTAATTTTCTTTTATTCTTTTAATTTCGAGGAACCGAGGAAGGAATTGGTTGTTGCACATTCCCCGAGCTTTTACATTGCACGGTAAATGATTGGCTGTAACTTTTTTGATGCTTTGCGACTTTTGGTACCCCAGAAAAAAAAAAAAAAGAAAATAAACCGAGACCTGGGGGACCTTGGGGGCGATGAGGAGTCGAGGACTCAGAATATTGTTTAAAGCTTTGGAAGTGGTAAATTTTAAACCATATTGACAGTAGCATTATGCGACAGATAAGTAGCAAGTAGTGTATAGTGAACAGTAAATAGTACTTACTTGTAAGTATCAAGCTCCAGGCAAGAACTTGTTACAAGTTTTGAAAACCCACATATAAGAAATTGAACAACATAGTTGCAAATTAAATCACCCCATCTTGTCAACTTATATCCAATTAACCAGCTTATACCTTTGACTATATGCTCTAGGCATTCAAAAAACAAAGTGGTTGCTCTCAAACGAATTTAGTAAACATTGATTATTTTTGGGTAGGGGAGATATAGAATTAACATGTATGATGTTCTATAGGTTCCCAAATGTATATAACTCGATTAAGTCTACTTGAATAAAACCGGAACAATCTGTACGGCATTTATTCAAGTTCTATAGATAGTAAGAATTGAAAGTTATAATGTCTGTTTAATTTGTTTGTGAGTCCGGCACTTTGCCCGGCGCCAAAATAGCTATTTTTCTTCTTAATTCTTTGCCCTGGCTTCCTTGAATGCGCGGATTTTTTTTTTTTTTTTTGCCTACAGAAACCCATTGGAAACGAATCAAATCAAAAAAAAAAAAAAACTTGAAGCATACAAATTTTACAAAGGAAGTGATATTTGTCTATTTGAAGGATCTATCTTATCATTTTATTTTACCCAGTGTCAGTTTAATTTGATATCTATTCGTTTTGTGTGTTTTTGTTTCTATAACCTGAGGTCAATTCAACTTTAGGTTTTTCCATCAAAATCAAAGAAAAAAAGGAACCAATTCCCCAAATACAGAAATCAAAAAGACAAAAAAAAAAAGAGATTTAATCAAAGTCTATATTAAACCTTACACTTGATAAATTAAAAATTCCAAAATTAAAAATGTTGAGAGCTTTACGTGCTGGTAATTGTTTACCTCGTTCAAATGCATTAAAATCATTAACATCAACATCAACTTCATTACGCCGTGTTTACTCCACTTCTTTTGATGGTTTCTTAGGTACTTCAAACGCCAACTATATTGATGAAATGTACGATGCTTGGAAAAAAGATCCATCATCAGTTCATGTCTCATGGAACGCTTATTTCAAAAATTTAGATGGTAATGTTGCACCATCTCAAGCCTTTATCCCTCCTCCAACTTTAGTCCCATCCCCAGCTGGTGGTGTCGCTTCTCATATCCCAGTTGCCGGTGGTTCCCTATCTTCTGCTAATGATGATGTTTTATTACACTTGAAAGTCCAGTTATTGGTAAGAGCATACCAAGTTAGAGGTCATTTAAAAGCACATATTGACCCATTAGGAATATCATTTGCTGATGATAAATCAGCTGAAGTTCCAAAAGAATTAACCTTGGAACATTACGGTTTCACCGAAGCCGATTTAGATAAATCTGTTCATTTGGGTCCAGGTATTTTACCTAGATTTGCCAAAGATGGTAGAGAAGATTTGACTTTAAGAGAAATTGTTGAAACTTGTGATAAATTATATTGTTCTACCATTGGCTACGAATATATCCATATTGCTTCAAGAGAAAAATGTGATTGGTTAAGAGAAAGAATTGAAATTCCTCAACCATATAGATATACAGTTGATGAGAAAAGACAAATTTTGGATCGTTTAGTTTGGGCTACTTCATTCGAATCATTCTTATCAACCAAGTTCCCAAATGATAAAAGATTCGGGTTAGAAGGTGCCGAGGCCGTTATTCCTGGTGTTAAATCATTAATTGATCGTGCAGTTGAATTAGGTGTTGAAGATGTTATCATTGGTATGCCTCATCGTGGTAGATTAAATATGTTGTCAAATGTTGTCAGAAAGCCAAATGAATCAATTTTTTCAGAATTCACAGGATCCAAAGAAATTGATGAAGGATCAGGTGATGTCAAATACCATTTAGGTATGAATTTCCAAAGACCAACTACTTCAGGTAAACATGTTAACTTATCATTAGTTGCCAATCCATCTCATTTAGAAGCTGAAGACCCAGTCGTCTTAGGTAGAACAAGAGCTGTTCAACAATATAAGAAAGATGTTGGAACTTATGACAAGGCCATTGGTGTCTTATTCCATGGTGATGCCGCCTTTGCCGGTCAAGGTGTTGTTTATGAAACTCTGGGGTTCACTGCTTTACCAGCTTATTCAACCGGTGGTACCATTCATGTTATTGTCAATAATCAAATTGGTTTCACCACCGATCCAAGATTTTCAAGATCAACCCCATACCCATCAGATATTGCCAAATCAATCGAAGCTCCAATTTTCCATGTCAATGCCGATGATGTTGAAGGTTTAACCTTTATTTTCACGTTGGCTGCTGAATGGAGAGCTACATTCCAATCTGATGTTGTTATCGATGTTGTTGGTTACAGAAAATTCGGTCACAACGAAACGGATCAACCTGCTTTCACTCAACCTTTAATGTATAAAAGAATTGCTGAAAAACAATCAGTCATTGACATCTATACAGAACAATTGATCAAAGAAGGTTCATTCACTAAAGCTGATATTGATGAACATAAACAATGGGTTTGGAACATTTTGGAAGAAAACTTCAAGAAATCAAAAGACTATAAACCAACCTCAAGAGAATGGCTAACTACACCATGGGAGGGCTTTAAATCACCAAAAGAGTTAGCCACTGAAGTATTACCACATTTACCAACCGCTGTTGAAGAATCAACCTTGAAACACATTGGTGAAACTATTTCAAGCTGGCCAGAAGGCTTTGAAATCCACAGAAACTTGAAGAGAATTTTGGGTCAACGTAAAAAGTCTGTTGAAAGTGGAGAAGGTATTGATTGGGCTACCGGTGAAGCTTTAGCCTATGGTTCATTAGTCAATGAAGGTTATCATGTTAGAGTTTCCGGCCAAGATGTGGAAAGAGGTACTTTTTCGCAGCGTCATGCTGTCTTACATGACCAATCTTCAGAAAACACATACACTCCATTGAAGCATGTTTCTGAAAGCCAAGCCGATTTCGATATCTCAAACTCATCATTATCAGAATACGGTGTTATGGGTTTTGAATATGGTTATTCATTAACTTCACCAGACGCTTTCGTCCAATGGGAAGCCCAGTTTGGTGATTTTGCCAACACTGCTCAGGTCATTGTGGATCAATTTATTGCTGCTGGTGAATCAAAATGGAAACAAAGATCAGGTCTAGTTTTGACTTTACCACATGGTTATGATGGCCAAGGTCCAGAACATTCATCAGGTAGATTAGAAAGATATTTACAATTAGCTAATGAAGATCCAAGAGTATTCCCATCACAAGAGAAATTAGAACGTCAACATCAAGATTGTAATTTCCAAATTGCTTACCCAACTACCCCAGCTAACTTGTTCCACATTTACAGAAGACAAATGCATCGTCAATTCAGAAAACCAATCTCTGTCTTCTTTTCAAAACAATTGTTGAGACACCCACTTGCTAGATCCCCATTAGAAGAGTTCACTGGTGAATCACATTTCCAATGGATCATTGAAGATCAAGAATTAGGTAAATCCATTGGTACCAAAGAAGAAATCAAACGTGTCGTTTTATTATCTGGTCAAGTCTACACTGCTTTGCATAAAAAACGTCAATCTTTAGAAGACAAAACTACTGCCTTCATAAAGGTTGAACAATTACATCCCTTCCCATGGGCTCAATTACGTGATTCATTAAATACATTCCCAAATGTTGAAGATTTAGTTTGGTGTCAAGAAGAACCATTAAATATGGGTGCTTGGTCTTTCGTTCAACCAAGATTAATTACTCTATTGAAGGAAACTATTCACAACGGTAAAGAGTTCCGTTACGCTGGTAGGGATCCATCTGCTTCAGTTGCTGCTGGTAGTAAAGCTATGCACACCGCTGAAGAAAGTGCTTTCTTGGCGGAAGTTTTTAATGCTTGAGTCCCTTTTGATGAATAATCTTCTTTGTGCTTCTTTGTTGTATGAAACATTTCATTATTAATATTTTGTGATTGAATAATCCTTATATAGCTTATTTTATGGCCATCCATTTTTATAAAAATCTATATACATACATGTCCATTTGAAAATGGTCAATTTATATTCTGTTAAATTATTATTTAGTAGCTCTTGGAAAAGCAAACACATTTCAAGGTTATATATTACAAGAAGAATATATTGAGCTCGCTCGAATCTCGTGTAACAAAGCATAAACATGAATGCTACTGCTACGTTGTGTGCGTGCGTGCGTGCGAAAAAAAATACTACAAATAATGATCTATATGGGAAGGCATAACCTCAGTGGACTACAACAGGAATAGCAACAAGACTTTAAATTCAGCTCATTTTATTATGGTTATCACATCCGATGAGCGACAAAAGACTGCTTTGATTACTGGTGCTTCATCTGGTATTGGGTACTCAATTGCTAAAGAATTAGCTTCCAGGGGTTACAGAGTATATGCAGCAGCCAGGCGATTAGAAGCTATGGAGCCATTGAAAGCTTTTGGAATCACACCAGTAAGATTGGACGTATCCCAATTAGATAGTGTTATTGAATTAAAGGAGCTTCTGGGTAAAGAATTGATAGATAGCAAATTAGATATTCTTTATAACAACGCAGGTCAGTCATGTACAATTCCAACCACAGATGTGACTGATGCTCAATTAGAACAAGCGTTTCAAACAAATACAATCGGTGCAATAAGAGTCACTAGGGAATTGGTAAAATTTGTCATCAATGCCAAGGGTACAATCTTATTCACCTCATCATTAGTTTCTATTGTTCCATTTCCCTTCAGTTCCATCTATTGCGCAACTAAAGCTGCACTTTCTCAATATTCCCGTGTTTTGCACTTAGAATTAAAGGGATTTGGTGTGAGGGTTATAAATGTTGTTACTGGTGGTGTTAAGACTGATGGTCATGATACCAGACCTATTCCGCAAGGTTCACTATTCGATTTCGAGGAAGCACGTACAGCTTTTGAAAGTAGAAAATATATGAGTAAAAACAATGAACCAATGGCTCCTGGTGTATATGCAAAGCAAGTGGTTAATGATATTGAAAGTGGAAAAGATTTGATTGATGTTTATAGGGGTACTTGGGGTTTTGTACTTGGCCATTTTGCTCAGTTAGCTCCAAGATGGCTTATCGAATGGATCTTGGTTCTCAAATTCAAAATCAATCCGGTTTATAAAAAGATTCGCCAGAGAGATGAAGTGAATTTGCATTTGGATTGAATGAAGGTTGTGCATAATTTAACGATGAACCTTAGGGTATTTAAATTATATTAAACTGATTCCTCAGTTAGTTAAAAGCTGAGTTATCAAATTTATCAGATTTCCAGGTCTAGTAAGAAGGAATTATTTGGCACCAAGTTCTTTTTTTTTGGATTTTAGAATTCACTTTAACCTGAACACTGAAACAAAAAACCTGAAGGATAATATTTATATAATCGTTTAATCTTTACCGTAATTACAATTTACTGTGTGGTATTGTTTAGAGGTACAGCCGTAGAATTTTCTTTTAAAGAAAGTAGAATTTACTATTTCGTACAAACATAAGCTAAAACTCTATAAAACAAATAGTCTATGAGTTTATTAGTCATGGTAATCTATCAAACAACTTTGTATGACAGAATGCAGAATTTATTTTAAGTTCGCGTTACAAGCTTTCAGTTCGTACTTATTATCTATTATATGTAAGTTAGAACCTTACACAGTCTAGCCTTAATACAAGTGAATACCTCCAACAAAGTAGAAACCATTAATAAAAATATTTTCATCAAAACTCAGTTGTAAAAACAATAATCAGAATATAACGAATCTTTGAGACTATGATCTAAATAAAACTTCTGATCTTATAGTGAAATTGCCAGCTCCGCCCACTTCTTGTGGAGGAGGCTGTAAACATCCCAATTCGGGTATTTTTTTTTTAAAAAAAATTTCGCTTTTCAGAGCACTAATATCAGCAAGGAAAAATAAATAAATAAATAAATAAATAGATACAGCTTGACAACGTAGAAACTGAACAACTTGCTTTAAAAAAGAAAGACTTTAACTCAAACAACAACTCGTATTTGAATACAACTTACTTTCATTTTCAATTAAAATTTAATATAATCACCCTTTTTTTATCCAACTATTTTCATTCCTTTATATTAGAGTTTGGGTTTATTATTTACTAAATTTTAGAATACGTTGCTTTTTCAGATTTAATCAATTTCATCAGATCAATCCCATAAGATTCAAATTGTTTGTTAAAATGTATGTATTACTTTGTTTTCTACTAAGAAATTTCCTTTTCTAGGTTTATAGATTCTATCCAAATGTCTTTTTCGATTTCAGACTCAATACGTTGCACCTCATAAACCAAAATCAATAAGCAAATCACCTTACAGGCTTCTCATAGATGATATGGTTGTGCTATAAATCGATCGACTAATTGAAATCAAACTCATTTCAGTTTCATCTCTTTCACATTGGGGTGGTTTATTTTTTGAGTGTGACAAAATCTTACGAGGCAAAACCTGAATTAGGTAATGAGCCAGGTTTCCACGGCGACAAATAATGTAAACAAAACAACACTCTTTTCGGATTTCCGAACGAGTCGGTTTGTTAATTTGGGAATTTTCCAAGGTATGACACGGTGAAGTTTTGAGCGCGTCAAGCTGCGATCGCAGGGAGTAAAGACATCTGAACCTATTAACACTTTCAAGGCTTGTATTCTTTTCAGTACTGCCCCGGTACTTGTTCTTCCAATATTACATTTTAAGAAAAAAAAATATCGTTTGTTTTGCTGTTAGTTCAAATGAATTTGTCTATTTCAAAATTCATACTAATATAACACATTTCAATACTGTCAATCTTATCATCATCTCCATCATCGCACACCTTTACTTGATTATCGTTTCAAATCTTACCATTTTTTTCTTTTCAATTATATCGGAATCTATAGACTTAGAATTAATAAGTTTTACAACAGAGCTCGAACTAACAAACATAATTAATTAAAGCTTTTACCAGAAATGAAATTATCATCTACTTTTATTGCTGCTTTTTCAGCGTATGTCATGAGCTCTGCCGCTGCTGCTCCTCATGCTCACAATTTAGCTAAGCGTGATGGTGAAGATTGTTCAACCACACAATATCATGCTCATCACCAACACAAACGTGCTGTTGCTGTCGAATATGTTTACTCAACTATTACAGTTGATGCTAAAGGCCAAACTATTTACGATTCAACCTCCTCAACGTCAACATCAACTCCAAGTTCATCACCAACTTCAACCTCAACCTCAACTTCATCTTCAACCTCAACTTTAGATTCAACCTCAACCTCAGAATCTTCAACTTCAAGTTCAACTTCATCTACCTTGACTTCAACTTCAACTTCAACCTCAACTTCGTCGTCTTCAAGCAAGAGTTCAGCTACATCGTCAACTTCAACATCTAGCTCTGCTTCATCAACCGCGACATCCAATGGTATTTACGGTGATCTTTCAAACTATGAATCACCAACCAAGGAATTTGAAGACGGTACAATTGATTGTACTGATTTCGACTCCTTAGTTGGCAGTGGTGTTATTGCCTTAGATCACTTAGGTTTTGGTGGTTACTCGGGTATTTACCACCCAAGTGACACATCAACTGGTGGTACTTGTACTGACGATTCATACTGCTCATATGCCTGTCAACCAGGTATGTCCAAAACCCAATGGCCTTCTGACCAACCATCAAGCGGTGTTTCAGTTGGTGGTTTAATCTGTACCGATGGTAAACTGTATAGAACCAATACTGATACTAATTACTTATGTGAATGGGGTCTTGATGTCGCTTATGTTAAATCGGAATTATCTGAAGCTGTTGCTGTTTGTCGTACCGATTACCCGGGTACCGAAAACATGGTTATTCCAACTTATGTTACTGCTGGCTCAAGCTTACCATTGACCACTGTCGATGAAGACACCTACTATCAATGGGAAGGTAAGAAGACTTCCGCTCAATATTATGTTAATAACGCCGGTATATCATGGGAAGATGGTTGTGTCTGGGGTACTTCTGGTTCAGGCTTAGGTAACTGGGCTCCATTAAATTTTGGTGCTGGTGGTTTCTCTGGGGGTATTTCATACCTTTCATTAATCCCAAACCCAAACAATTATGATGCCGCTAACTTCAATGTTAAAATTGTAGCTGCATCTGGAGGTGATGTCAGCGGTGATTGTGTTTATGCCGATGGTGTTTATAATGGTGATGGTACCGATGGTTGTACTGTTGCTGTCAACTCTGGTACTGCTAATTTTGTTTTATACAATTAATTGTCTATTTTTTCTCTTGGCTTTTTTATATTATTGTTAAACGGACATTATTCACAGTTGATTTGTTTATATTTCGTGTTCATAAGTTGCTGTACACTACCAAAATGTCTTTTGTTGTTTAGTTTTATATATGGATTTAAATATATTTTTTCTCTATTGTCATAAGCTAATTGCATAGTTTTGAGTCATTACAGCTCATGGATCAGATGAAATATTTTCCAAAAGCTCTGTATATATATGTATGTATACAATATATTGTCGACTTATTTCTTTAATATTAGTTCATAGACATAATACACTGCAGTTAGGGGGCAGATTAATTTAAATACAACATACCTTGTTAAAGATTCATGATACAATCACACAATCCCCAAACATTATCAAATCTAAATAGACGAAAGTATTTGTGAATCTTATTAAGAGTTAAATCCTTCGCTAGGTGAATCTTAGCCTTCGTAGTTGTTTTTCTAATGTTTTCATACTTGACACATATGTATCTGTTATTTTTTGCCCAAACAAAAAAGACGCATAAAATCTTAAAGACAACAGAGCTTAAAATAGGGAAATCGCAGACATTCCGCAAGGAGTATAAGAGATATAAACAAACTTAAGAAACAGGGATCAAAATTGTTCAACTTTCATTACAGTATTAAGCGACTAGTGTACCGGTTAACTACTTCAGTTGAAGATTTCCCATCTTCCAAATATTTTCACCTCATCCTAACTTCAAACCCATCACACGCACAGTCCTCTTCCATTTTATTCAAGCTTTTTTGCTGATACATTGAGCCAAACATCGTCTTACAAGAAATACTTGAGGTTCAGAGTTTTGAATTACTGGAAGTGTACGCAAGACCTTTATGCTCATATCAATTACAAGAAATTTATTTCAAATTATAATTACAAAGTTTCCACGATTTTTTTCAGCAGGATTGCTTATCTAGCAGAGTCCATTCAGCATCACAGTGTAAAGAAGCAATTTCGCTACTCGTTTTTCTGTAGCTATAGTCCAAGAAATCAGAAACTTGATTAAGATGTCTCCTAAGAAAAGAGAAGATGTGGAAAAGAGCTCACCATCATCGAGCTCAATTTCCTCTGTACCCTCAGTCTCTTCATCTTCTTCAAGAGTTTCTAAAGACAAGGGAAAATCGAAATTTGGTGCGTTAGGTAGATTTGTCAGATCTCACACAAAGAATAAATCATTGTCACACATCATCAATCCGACACCTTTGTCAGCTTCACTTTCTTCTGAAGAGAACGCTTCTAGTGCCGATTCTTTTAGAGCTAAAGCAACCCAAGAAGAACAAGATTCTAGTAGAAAAATGACTAGCGTGAAACACCCAACAGAAATAATTATAGAAGATGAAAGTTCAGTATCAAATTCAGATATTTCGGATATTGAAGGGCATTCGACTCAAAAGAAAACTAGTACAACTGAAGACATATTGCAGCAGCCAAAAAATAGATCCAGGAACTCCAAAGATACCCTAGAGATTCCTGGTAGAATTTCTAAACTATTTGAAGATTTGCTTGGTGTCACCGTCACAGATTGGCCATTTTCAGAGGGACTTTTGGAATCGTTAATCACATTCAAAATGGAACAAGAAAAGACAAAGAGAGAATCGCTTCGGCTGAACAACACCCAACAAGCTTTGGAGTTATTGAACTCAGCAATTTCTTATAACATACCCACTCATATGATACCCCAAATATTCTGCTCAGGAACTATTCCACAAGAACTATGTCAGAATGAAGACAAAGCTCAATTGCCTGAAAAAGGACAAGAGGAAGAATCTCGAAAGAATCAATCAAGGACCTCTGTTTTCAAAGTCGATATCCCTCAACCTACTAATTTTGAGTTTCTTCATTGGCAAAACCCAGAACAGACGATCAACTCTACTTCTGACGGCGCTCCTACTGGCACTACTGGCACATTATCAACCAAGTTGGAAGATAAAAAAAGAAAGCATTCCGATGGATCAGTCAAAAATATACCACTGACTCCAGTTCAAACGCACTCTCATAGAAGAAATCAGTCTGAAGCTAACGCATCTCGATTAAAGACGTTCTATCAGTCCAATAGTAACATAAATCAACAAAATACTACATCGTTAAACCACCCATATCACTCACTCAGTAAATCAGTGATAACTGGTGGTCAAACTCCATTGGAAGGCCGGCGGAAATCACAATTACAAGATCTACATAAGAGTTCATTAGAGTACCACAATCAGATCCCTCAAAATCATCATCACGTTATAGAACATTCACAACAACATCAACGCCAACATCATCAGCAACATCAAGGACTACAACAGCCCAATCAGACTCGCCAAGAGTACCAGGACAAAAGAATATCGTATAATTCTCATGCTGGAAGCCATACTACTCCTCAAAATGATTTGAATCCACGTTTTAGGCCGCAGCACTCACAGCAATCAAGCCCATATTATAGAAATATGCCAATAACATACGAGTTTCCATATATTCCACCTCGACCAATTGAAAATCAACAAATCCCGAATCAGTCACTATATAATCAACAACTTCAAAGACATCAACACAATCTATCAAGCAATACTCACCAGTCAACTCATCCTAGCCTACTACCTTCTGCTTATGTAGGCTCGCCTTATGCGAACGCACAAATATCACCGAATAATAACGATCGTTTACAACATTCGATTACACCTACTACTATTCGAAGACATGATCTGAACCAACTACATCAAACTCCACAACAAATTTATCCTACACAACCGCTGGAACCAACTAATCTCAAAGGAAAAAGTGATGTCAACTTTTTGATCTCAACACCTAACAATCCACCGAAATGAGACAGTGTTACATGATAATGACTATTTCTATGTTACATTGATGTATAGTTATTTATATAAATATATATATATTATTTATTTATTTTTGAGTTACATTTCCATTCATTTTTATTTGATGATCGTTTATCCATTCATCTTACTATATTACTCGATTTCATTCAACTTGTTATTTATCAACCTTAATTCAAAGTAATTCATTTGTCAATTCTACAGATTTCATATAAATGAGAAGCACAAAGTAAAGCAAAATATATTATTCTATTAATGATAGTACAAGGTTGATGGAAAAGCATCTATTGAGAAGCACATTGGACACCTGGTTGGCCTTCATCTTCGTCATCATCATCATGGTGATGTGCTCTTCTTCTTGAAGAGTCATGTTTGTATTCATTGAATTCAACTAAATCAACATCATCAACGATAGCATCTTTTGGTAATTTAGCTTCAGGCTTTGGAGTTGGTAAAATTGATCTTAATTTAGCTAAACCTTCATCATCGGAGAAGTTATTTTCTGGGAATTTAACACTGAATTTAATGAATAAGTTACCGTAACCCCCATTTTTGAAAATTGGCATACCTTGTCCTTCAACAACTTTAACAGAATCCGCACCAATAACTTCACCTGGAATGATGCTAACTTTGATATAATTACCTGAAACATGTTTTACATGGAATTCACCACCAGCCAATGCAGTGATCAAATCAATTTCCTTTTCCAAAACTAAATCATCCCCTGATCTTTTGAAAACAGCATGTTGTTTTTCAGTGACAACAAATACAACATCACCTGGAACAATATTTGGTTCTTGATCACCTTCACCTTTGAAAACAATTCTTTGCCCGTTTTTCATACCTGGTTCTACATGAACTTGTAAAACTTTTCTTTCTGAAACAGTTTTTTTACCATTACATGTTTTACAACGATCTTTTGGATCAATAATATCACCAGTACCATTACATTGTTCACAATGTACTTGCATTCTTTGAATCATAGGACCCATTTGTCTTGTGACGAATTTGACACCTTGGCCCCCACAATGTGGACATTTTTTAACTGAACCTGATTTACCACCAAGACCATCACAAGTTTTACATAAAACAGTTTTATTCAGAGCCATTTTAGCAGTTCTACCTTTGTATAATTCTTCTAATGTAGCACCAATGCTATGTTTGATATCAGCACCTTTTTGAGGACCTCTTGGGGCGCCACCGAACCCACCGCCGAAGCCACCTCCAAAGAATTGTGAAAAGATATCATCCATACCACCTGAACCACCTGGACCACCACTTGTTAAACCTTCGACACCATAATCATCATAAACTTGTCTTTTTTGTGAATCTGATAAAACTTCATATGCAGCAGAAATTTCTTTGAATTTTTCAGCAGCTTCTTCAGATGGATTTTTATCTGGATGGTATTTCAAAGCGGCCTTTCTGTAACCTTTTTTAATTTCGGTATCTGAAGCAGTTGGTGCAACACCTAATAGATCATAAAAAGCTGTTTCTTTAACCATTTTACTAATATTATTATTATTGTTATATATGAAATTGACAATGAAAATATGCTTTTTTTTTTTGAAGTTCCTTCTTTTTCGCCCTTTAAGTTAGAGATATTTTCTTTATATAAATCCGAGCTTTTAGTTGAATGAATTGGATATGAATATAAATAAAATTAAATTGAATGAAAAAAGTTTCCTTTCCCTTGAAATATATGCACGAAGTTTTAGCTTAAAGGAAATGAAAAGTGTAAGGTTTGTTTCTCTTCTATTTAATTTAAATTAGTCAATAGAAATTCAATACAATTATTGTGTCTATTACATATATATAATAATATTTCAGTTTTTTTTTTTTTTCTTCTCCTTTGATGTAATAATTTTTTTTTTTTTTTTCCATCGCTGAATTTTTCTTTTTTTTTCTTTTTTTTTTTATTTGTTTTTCCTCAGTTATTTTTCATTTTTCATACTTTAATTTCTCAGTATCATCACGTGCTGAGGATTCAACGATTTTTCTAGAAAATTGATCCCATTACGCGAAAATGTATTAATTGGGAAGTTCAAGAGAGAAGAGACAGAAATTAATAATAATGATAATAATAATTAGCTATGGGGCAACAACTCAATTAATCATCTCAATTGAAAATATTTCTAAATCAAATCAAAAAATAATTATTATTATTTTCTTTTTTTGCCTGAACTTTCTAGCAATTCGCGAATGGGTATTTTGTGAAATTGCAACTCGTTTTTATTCTGATCAGCTAACTATAATCTTCAGCTATGCAATAGTTTTATTTCCAGTAATACCACTAGGCACAAGGCTACTTATCTACTAGCTGAAAAATGGAGATTTATTTATAATTCAATTTAATGTCAACGATATTGGCGGTTGATATTATATTACATCCGATCAAATTTGCCGTTGAGTTGAAGTTTTCAATAATTATAAAAGAGTTTCCCTCCAAATGCTTGGACTTATCATGATTAATTCTATTATCTAACTTGACTATATTTCAGATTGGATTGAGATATATGTATATCAAATCGTAGATAATATATTTTGATCAATTCAATGTATTCTTCCATGAATCATCATAAATCATTACTTATAAATTATAATAATGTATATATTATATTTGACAGTGCATTAACAATTATAACCAAGTCTTGTCACATAATTTCGTTGAAACCTCGTTGATCTACTCTAGCTCATGAACATAAATTATATGATCTTGAACGAAATAAAAACGATCTAAATCAAATGAGTTTGATATATATCATTCTTAAAAGAATATCACAATCATGGTCTTGATTTTGATATCTTGATCCTCCTCCAGATCAGCTTGATCAAAGATTCACATGATGCAAATTATATTTTTCAATTAGGTGTTACATCTGAATCAGTGCGGATCATTATGAAAGTCTAGTGTTTATACTATTTTAAACATATGGCATATGGTAGTAATATTAAATATATTGAGATTCCATTCACCTCTATAAAAAATTATGATTGATCAATTGGAATAGGATGTAAATCAAATCTTAATTTTATAAAATTTGAAATTATCCATATAACTTATGGATTATGGTTAATACATAATACTGTATACATGATCATATTGATTAATTAACAAAAAATACAAGTTTGTACATTTATTAGCTATAAATGTAAAAAAATTTTAAGGTGTTGCTGGGAGTTCTGACTATAGCTGACTGTCAATAAGATTATATATGGATTAATAGCAGATTAGAATTTTCATATAAGCTGAATTATCTATATAATAACAATAATAATAATAGTTCATAACATTTTAAATGTTGTAACATGTTATAATTTTGAATTTTTAAAATTGGTTGCCGCTGATCCCTCAACATCATGGGCTCATATACATATTGAAAAAAAAAAGTCCAAAGTGAAAAGGTTTAAGGGGAGCGCCCCAATTCATTAGTGTATATTTCAAGGATAATGTCAAATATCAAATATTAATATCCCGTGTAGTATAACTACGTCCGTGTCCTTCGAGGCCCGTATTGTACATAACATTCCAATAGATAAACGAATACAAATAACAATATTCAGAATTAATTGAAATTTGATCAAATGTATCATTTTCATTCAGCAAGGGATGAACAGAATTATATAGGCCATTTCACCATGGCTCCATATTACTGGGAGTCTAAGGTGCGATGGATCGATCTGCCAGTTGGAAATGGTTTTCTGAGTTGGAGCCTGGGCCAAAAAAAAAAAAAAATTGGACATGTTTCCAAGGGATCCGTATTGTCGATCCGCGAGATCTCTGAAACTCTATCAGAAAATATATAGAATATATGAATGAGAAGAAAAAGAAAAAAAAAGGAAAAGACAATAAGTGGTTCCTGACATTAACTCTCCGACTATATAGAATAATCTTATATTGTATAATCTTTGGCCTGGCAAGTTGCAATACCAACCTATGATCAACCATTTAGAGTATACGGAAAATGGTGTTACAACGCTATATATCATTATTGGTTACTATCGGAAGAACTGTAAAGAGTCAAAAAGTCGTAAGGAAAAAGGTTTTTCCAGTGTTCGAACTTGGTATTCCTCTTTTCTCACACAATACCCAGGGGCCAGCGGCCTGACTGACCTGCATCATGCAGTTTTTTTTTTGGTACTGCCAGGTGCTAGCTACTAAAAACTATCTATTACCCACTACCCATTACCCACCCACCGCCTACTACCTACTATCTAGAAGCTGAAGGCCAGCACACATCACTTAGAAATTAGAAACTAGTTAGCAATTTTAGAGGTCCTAGTAGGTATTGGCTTGCTTGTTGTTTTCAGCTTTAGTTAGCTTTGCACATTAGATCTGAATAGTTTTTGGTCGTCCCTGAGAAGCTAGAAGTAACTGGCAGTTTAACGGATATTTGCTGAACTATTGATCATCAAGTAATGCCTCCCCCATAACCTTTTAACTGAATAGGTATTTGCAACCCTTATATGAGAGTTAGACACCTGACAGTGGAGAAACTGATTTATTACGTATAATTTCTTGGCAGCTGGATTCAAAAATGGAAGTTGATATCACTGTCACAGTACACATTCACAGTACACATTCACAGTACACATTCACCGTATACAATAAAATGTATATCTTTGAATCCTCTGGGCCCAAAGACCTATTTATGGGCCTTTGTAGAGTTGTAACATGTAACTTGTAACTTATAACACTATGTAAAAGTCTTGATTCTTAAGGTTTGAAACTTGAAACTTGATGGGTATGTCGCTCACACTAGTGATCTAGCATGGTCCAGGGGAAGTGGACGGTACAAGCGTGGTCTTTAATATTCATACTTTGGCTCTGTTGCCTCTTAACTTTTTATTTACCAAAGGTAAACCTGTGACTTTTAACTTCTGACTACTGCCTACTGCCTACTACCTACTACCTACTACCTACTCCCTACTCCCTACTCCCTACTCCCCACTCCCTACTGCCTACTCCCTACTGTTTACTGAGTACTGAGTTTCAGCATCTTTTTTTTTTTAGCTCTAAGCTATTGCACAGAGACCATGTGCAGAGTTTGAATAGTGAAAACTGGAAAAACTGAACCCTGAGGAGTTGAACTCTGTGTGTCATTGACAGCTGACTTTATCAAAAGATTCGTTATAAAAGGAATCGGAAAGTACTTACAAGCTTAGACAACACAAGCATTTAAATAAGAAGATTTCTTCCGCCTCCGAAACAAAACACTACAAAATAATTTACCAATCATTTATGACCAATAATACTCTGTTAATCATGTCACATGTAGTCAATTGTCAAACATTAGCTCTGGTTCAGTCTCCTACATTTTTAAACTTAGTGATTCCACATTCGACAGCCGTACGCTCGAATTTAGTCACCTATCAGAACTGGAGTATCTGCTATATTCAAACTACCTACATACCACCTACAGTGGCACACTGCCTAGATTGCAGTATTCTTTTACTGTAACCTCGTTAGACCATCCCCTAAGCTTTCACCAGAGATTTTATATACCACCTACTGCCTATCGTCCCGTGTCTACTTTCCACGATCCAGACTTCAAGTAGCTACTAACTAGCAGCTGGTGCCCGTTGGCCAGACTCAGATCTCTCCCTCCTGTGAATGTGATGCATACACCAATCAATTTATAAATGCATCCGCCAGGACCACCACTAAGTTAATTGTATGTGGAAATACCATAGTGTGCGCACAGGGGAACGAGTTAAAAGCATAGAGTTGCTCAACAAGACGGTTTTACGCATGTGCAGACTGCAGGGAGATCTCCAGAGATTGGCATGTAAATTTTTTGTATAATCCATAATTAATTAATTGAGAATCAGGGAAAAAAAAAAAGGATGCAGATTCTTGACAATATCAGTAACATAGGGTTCGGAAAAAAAAAATTGTTCTCACTATCTTTTCTCAAAACTCTCAATACTTAACATACGATATATTCCATCGTGATATATATATACGTTACCAATAATTGTGAACTCTTCATCTCCTCTCAATTGCTGAAATATTTTCGCTCGCTTGATTTCCTTTTATCAGATTACAGAGTTGTTGTGTGTTTTCTCCTTTTATTATCTTTACTTGCGTATTCGAGCTCCGTTGAACTCCAAAATCAAAAGGTTTCCATTTCCACAATTTGGATATTTAAATAATTTATTTTATTTTGGCTAAAAACCACTAATAATATTGAGGAATGTCTATTATATCAGTGCTTAAACAGCGATATGTGGTTTCTATAGCATTGGTATTTGCATTTATTGTTTTCCAATTACATTTCTTTACATCATATAAAACAGATTCTTCTTCAATTGGAAATATTACATTCAATGACGAAGAATTGGACGCTGGAAGTTCTAAAAGTTTTTCAGATGATGATACTTTTGAGCAAGAAAATATTCAATCAGATAAAGAGGCAACTAATATAGCAGATGAAATTTTGAATGCAAATTCAAATTTCGACAAACCAAAAAATGTTGAAAAGCCTAAGAATGTCAAATCCAAACCGGAAATTAACAAGTTAGTTATCAACGATAACCAAAATTTACCAACGATATATCAATCTTTGATCAAAAAATATGGAGAAAACTTTCCAAGTTATTCGTACTCCGATAAATGTTCAAAATATTTTGATGAACTATATCAATCAACTGGTAGTGATTGGAAAACTACAGATTTCAAAGATTTAAATTATCATAGATACATTTGGGAAAGTAAAGATAAATTTATTGATGAGAAAATTGGAGAATACAGAAATAATTTGGGTGAAATATCCGATGAAGAAAAAGATGACATTGTTAGCAATGAAAATCTAAGACATCTATATGAACTAGAATATCAAGAAGCAATTAAGGAAACTAAGACTATGGAAAGAGCTTTAAGTGACTCCTCAGCCCATATCAGAGTTTATGGTGCTTGTTTCCTAGATCAATATGGAAACTTCAATCAACCTCAAACTAAAGCCAAGAACGTCCAACCTGCTAAATCAGCCAATGACAACTGTTATGATATAGAGAATAGATTGTTTCAATGGTTGTCAAGAAAATTACCAACTTACACACGTTGGGATGGTCAAGTTTTTAAATCACCACCATTAATGCGAAATTTCATTCCTGGTCAAGATGCGCCTGAATTACAACCTCACGTTCATTCAAGTAATGATGCTGATCATTCATCGAACTGTTATTTGAAATCTTTCAGAAATCTGTTGAATGGGAAAGGTTTAGTTATCTCTGCTGGTGATAAACATGCCTCTCAATTGGCTCAATTGCTAGCATTATTAAGAGCATTAGGTAACACTTTGCCAATTCAAGTTGTCCATTCAGGTGATTTATCATCAGCAAAGGCTGAGAATTTGGTCAAAGTTGCCCGTAAAATTACAAATTTAAATTTGAATTATCTTAACAGAGATGAATTAAACTATATTTTAGAAAAGAGAAATTTAACAGAATATAAATTAAATGAAGAACAATTTAAAGCTAAAAACTTTGATTTGTCAGCGGCAGATTACGAAATTTTATTCCCAAAACAAGAAATTTGGTTCGTCAATGCTAAAAATACTTTAAATAGTGACTATGTTGGACATTTTGCAGGTTATGGTAATAAATTGATTGCATATTTCTTCAGTTCTTTCAAACATTCAATGTTGATTGATACTGATACTGTTCCTGTTGTGGATTTGGATGAATATATTTTCGGTTCTCCATTTTTTCAGAAATATGGTGCTTATTTCTTCAAAGATCGTGAACTACAAGATCAAAATGTTCTCTCTGACTCATTCTTCTATTTGAAATTGATGCCAACTAAAATAGATACTGCCTTCTTTAACATCCCAAAGGTTACAGATCATACTATGCAAAATAGATTGATTGGTGATAAATTCGCTCATTTGATGGAATCGGGTGTTGTTGCAATCGATAAATTTCGTCATTTCACTGGAGTTTTAATCACTATGCAATTAATGAATTGGAAACAACTAGCTTATAGAGTATGGGGTGATAAGGAATTATTTTGGTTTGGTTTATCAATGGCTGGTGATGAAGACTATTATTTCAATCATTGGGCAGCTGGTGCAGCTGGTACCATAACTCCAAAGTCTAGAAGATTGACGGACGATGAAAATGCAGATATACTCAGAGATCATTTGTTAGGTAATGAAGTTTGTTCTGCACACCCTGCACATATCTCAAGTGTTGATAATTCAACTTTATTATGGTTTAATTCGGGTTTCCAATATTGTAAAAATTTGGACAGATTAGACTTTTGGGATTACGAGTCTAACTTATACAAGGGAAATTATGATTCCATGGAAGGATTGAGTGAATATTTGGGACATTCTGAAAAGATTGAAGCTGTTATTGTTCCAAAAGGTGCTGAAACTGTTGTTGAAAACGACCGTAGTGAAAATGGTAGAGGTTGGGAAAAAAGACCAGAATGTCTAGCATACGTTCTTTGTGCTTATGATAAAGTTGGTGGTAAAGACGATCCAAAAACAAATGGTCTTTTGATCACATTTGATGAAGATACGAAATTATTATACAGATATTTAGGCTCAGTTCATGAATATGCTTTAAAACTGTTCAGACTTACTGAGGAAGACTTCAGATATGTCAAACCTGCTGATGAAGTTGATGCACATGATATGTAATTGATTTCATAACAAAGATATTTGTATGTTATTAGATTTCTCAAGAAAGGTAAGGAAAATACAATATCAATGATTCCATTAACTTAGGATTCAAAATATGGGTGACTCAATAATCCAGAAATTTTTTTTCGTGATATTTTATCATGTGTTCCCATTAGACAAATAGAGCGGAAAGGGATCCAATTTTTGTGATCAGTTTTTATGTTAAATGCTTTAAATATAGACTTTATATATGTACTTCATAACCAAATGTAGCTTGGACTTCATCCATTTCATATACGCCACGGGCCATGACATGGCGGAAAACTCCTACCTCTATATCAGACATATGATAGATCGTTAATAAATTATATACAATATTCAATACATCATATTTAAAGGGCTATTATTTCATTACACCTTTTACTAAAGAATTCAATTTATTATTCCAGATCACCATGTTTCTTGTATATATCTGTTATGGGTTTCAAGTTCCAACAAGTATTTCTTGGATTCTTCCACCGATAGCTCCAGTTCCTCTTGTAAAATGGTTTCAAACGTAATTCTTACTTGAGTCGGCATTTTGCCCGAACTTCCACAAACAAATATAATAGCATTTTTAGAAGTCAATAGCTTCACAACCAGCTTAGAATGCAGATATAAAGAATCTTGCACATAACCTTGTTGTTCCCTTGAGAAGTTCGTGAATAATGTTAGTTTGTTCTGTTCCTCATATTTTAGTAACTCTTCTCTGTAATGAAAATCCTTTGTGAAGTATCTATTCCCAAAAAACAAATAAAGTTTTTCTTTGTCGTAACCTTTAGATTCTATAGAATGTTGAATCAAACTTCTCATTGGCGCTATACCAGTACCTGGTGCAATCATAATTATTGGCGAGTTTTCTCGGAAATTAAGATTATTTTTATTCAGTTTGTAAATGATTTTATCATTTTCCTCAAGCGTCTTGATCCATGTGGTACATAACCCTTTCCTAGTTCTTTTAATCTTTGTTTGATATTCAACAACAGCTATAGTTAGGTCAACTGTCTTTTGTTGAGCCTTTATAAAACCAGATGATATGGAGAACAATCTAGGCTTGATGAATGGAATCAAATCACAAAGATACTCTATTGGAATTTTTACGCTAAAAAATTCTTGCAAAACTTCTAAGATTGATCTTCTTGGTCTATTACAATAGTTGTATAATTCCTCGGGATCGTTAAAAGAAGAAAACTCTTTCAGCTTGGATATTTCTCTTTCATCTGTTGCAAATTTATATAATAATTTGAAGAAAGAACGACGTGGAATTGACGATATATCTAAATGATGAGTTATCAGAGATCTTAATGTGAGAGTTGAGATAATACCACCTTCCATCAAAGAAGGTAAGTTTTCCAAGTAGACTTTCTTGTCAGCCACTGATTCCAGTTGAAGAATCTCAATAAATTGATTCACATTCTCAACAGAATTTGATGGGTATAACGAAATGGTATCTCCTGGACTGTAGATTTCAATATCTTCATCAAATAACTGAAAGTGTCTTACATCTTGGAAATGGTCTTCTGCTGTTATTCTCCTATTAATGGAGACTATAGCTTTCTTGAGACCTGCGTTATTGGTTCTATTTAATGAAATTGTTTTAAGATTATCATTTGTCAATTTTTTTGGTTTCAACTTGTTTATAACAAGCTTAATCTTGGGCGGTAATAATTGATCTTCAGATATCGGTTCCAGACCAAGCAAATCTAATGGCTCAAGCCTCAATAAATTTGTAATCAATAATTTTTCAAATTCAACATAAAAACCATCGATACCCTGTGAGCTTTGCTCGTCAGCTTCTGCTCTTTTACTTAATTCTTTTGCTCCGAGTTGCAAAAATCTATTGTGCAGCTTTTTTATAGCCCAATTAAATTTGGGATAAGATGAATCACCTAAACCAAAAGTAGTGAAGTGGACATTCGTCAACAAGTTGTTAGGCAGCTTCTTCCTCAACATAAATTTCCAAAACTTTCTTGCATTAGATGGGAATTCACCTTGACCGGTGGTGGAGCAAATGATTATAACATATTTCAGATCTATAAGTCTTGGAAGTTCGAATGTATCCAAAGAAGAGAGCAATATATTGAAATGGAATCTTTCAAGATTCGATACCAAAGTCTCAGCAAGATCATGTGCATTACCGGTTTCTGAGCCATATAAAACGGCTATTGTTCTGTCCATTTTAACTCCCGAGTGGTTTTTCAAATTCTAATAGCACAAAAATGAATCACACCAGTATCAAAACTCTTAGAAGTGTATTTTTATTGCATATATTCTGTATATATATCTTGAATTATGTGATAGTATCGTATCCATCGCTTGATAAATCAAAAGAAATTGTTTTATGGATTTTTCACAAAAAATAAATCTTCATCACATGATTTTTGGGTCGGATATTTTCTGAGTACAAATCAAAAAAGTTTCGAAGAACTTTGGAGGGACGGAGGAAAAAAAAATTGGAGGGTTTTAATATGTAAAAGTTCTTCAGTCATACTGTACTGTGTAGATGTAGACTTTACATAAGATATATTTTATCACTATAAATAATGTTCAGAAATTTAGTTAAATATACACCATCTTTAAGATTGCAAGCTTCTGGAATTGCTTTTAGAGCACCTGCTTCCCAAAACTTGGTTAGATACTACAGTGAAGAAGCAAAAAAGGAAGAACCAAAAGATGAAGAGCCAAAAGACGAAGTAACTTTATTAAAAGAACAAGTTGAAGCTTCTAAAAAGGAAGTCTCAGATTTCAAAGATAGATACTTAAGATCAGTAGCTGACTTTAGAAATCTACAAGAATCAACTAAAAGAGAAATTCAAAAATCTAAAGATTTAGCATTGAAAAAGTTCGCCAAAGATTTACTAGAAACTGCTGATACTTTTGAAATTGCTCTAAAAACTTTACAAGAAGAAGATCATTCAAGCACCGAAAAAAAGGTTGCTGAAGTCAAAGAGCTAGTAGAAGGTGTTGAGTTAACCCAAAAATTGTTCTTGAATACTTTGAAAAGACATGGTTTAGAAAAAATGGAACCAATTGGTGAAAAATTCGACCCAAATGTCCATGAAGCTACTTTTGAAGTTCCTCAGCCAGACAAAGAAGCAGGTACTGTTTTTTTCGTCCAGCAACCAGGTTACTTTTTAAATCAACGTGTCTTGCGTCCAGCTAAAGTTGGTGTTGTTAAAGGTTCCGAATAAATCATCTGAAAAATTAATGACATTTTTTTAATGAGTGAAATGCCTTCATCTATTACAATCAATTATCTCTTCTCTTCCACCTTCCTTCTGTATATAGTTTCATGAAAATGACATCTTCAATTGAATTAAGATTATAAATGCAAAAAAAAAGTTACAAAATGGGGTATTCTGTTGATATTTTATTAGATTTTGTTTATTTATGTACATGCTTAAGAAATATTGTTATATATATTTTCAACGTAATTCAACATTGAATTGAGCTCTTACGGTATCTCTGATACTATCTTGTAGTAAGTTAACTTCTTCATTCGTCAAGTTTCTATCCATTGACTGATAGTTAATTCTATAACATTGGGAATTTCTACCAGTTTTTGGATGAGTAAATTCATCAACCAATTTAACACTCTCGATTAAGTCACCAGCTTCATTTCTAACAATTTCCATTAAATCATTAATATGAACCTTCTCTTCTACTGATGGAACCCAAAAAGCAATATCTCTAATAGTACCTGGATATTTTGAATACGGTTTAAACGTCGAAATTTTACCATTATGGAACTGTTTGTGGAATCTCTCATCTAATGTCCAAAATAATCTAATATCAGGGATACCAAATAATAACATTGCAACTCTGTCTAATCCAATACCAAAAGCCCAACCGATTGTGTTTTTAATACCTGAATTAGTTAAAACTTGTTCACGGACAACTCCACATCCACAGCACTCTAGCCATTCCCCTTTCCACCAAACTTCAATCTCCCAGCTTGGCGAAGTCCACGGAAAATAATCTGGTGACCATCTAACTTTCAACGGCTCATTTAAATAAGGTTCTTCAGAGCCTGCTAACTTAGCTGATTTTTTAGCCTCATTAAAAACTTCATTCACTAGAAGCTCAATTGTTTTCTTTAAATGGATTCCAACTAGCTCAGTTTCTCTGTCAGTCATATAATCTTGTTTTGGATTTGAGTCTTCAAAAGGTGGGTGTGAATCCTCCACAATTATATCAGTCTGTGGAATCTTGGCGATGTCTTCCAGAAGTTTGGATTCCAATTTATCACCATACTCATCTCTGGACCAAATTCTCCCACCTTCCATTTGGTGGAAAGCGGGATAATGAGTCCTATCAATTTCATCCTTTCTATAAACATCCGCAGAAATGAAATAGCCAGGGGTGGTGCAGCTGGTGAAACATTCCCTCTCATGGGCTGATGTATGAGTTCTTAACAATGTAGTTTCGTTAACATAATAAGTATCTGTTTTAGCTCTACCTGGGTGATCTATTGGGAATCCCAATGAATCGAAATTTTCGTAAGTTGATACAACAGGTTTGAAATCATTATAGAACGTGTAGCCTAAACCATTAAATCTTTCTTCTATCAAGGATCTTAAAATACCAATTGGATGACTCTCACTCAAATGCAGTGATCTTTCAGTCAAGCCTTGAATAGTCGGAGTGATATTTGTCCAAGAATCAGTTTTATAGTCTTTACCATTTATAGTTAAAACAGCCGGTATCGATTGTTTAGTCGATATTAAGCGGCATCCCACTTTGGACAGCTTTGGCAAGATACCCCAATGAGTCTTCAACATGAATTCTATAGCTTCTGACTGATGTTATAGAAATGACA
>JAKTTK010000184.1:0-12205 GCA_030581415.1 Waltiozyma mucosa
AAAGGTTTTTTTTTTTGTTAAAATGGGGAGAAGAAAGATATCTATTCAACCAATCACTGATGAAAGAAACCGTAAAGTAACATTTGTGAAAAGAAAAGCTGGTCTTTTCAAGAAAGCGCATGAACTTGCTGTTCTATGTCAGGTTGATCTTGCTGTTATAATACTGGGAAATAACAATTCTAAATTCTATGAGTATAGTTCTGTTGGAATTGACCATCTATTACAAAATTTCAACGACAAAAGGTTTTTACATGATAGTAAATATCCTAGAGATTATGGTGACTATGAATCAATATCACGCGTAAAGAGCGGTTCGTTCAAAAACCAACAAAGAAGCTCATCAAATATGAGTGTTTCTGTTGATGGTGACGATTATGGCACCGACCATGAAGAGGAACAAGATGATAGCGATGTCGAAATGAAAAAAGAAATGGACGAAGAAAACAAAGAAAAAGAAGATGAGCATGATGAAAATGATGAAGACGAAGACGAAGACGAAGACGAAGACGAAAACGAAGATGACCATAAATATTATCGAGGTCAAAACTTTAATGAACAAAGTAAACCTCATGCCCCAAAACGTCGCAAAATTGTCAAATCTGAGCCACTATCCATTTCTAAATTAGCCAAAAATAAAAATAAGATATCGAACACTGGATCAAAAGCCCAAGTTGTATCCCAAGGCCAAGAAATTCAACCCCCAATATTCAACCACAACTCTAATAATCACTCATTTCTACCGCATCATTCTAAATCATTTCCTCTGGACTCTCCTACAAGCTACCAAAGACAGTCCCCGTCAGAAGTAGTTCCTGTGTCCAATCTTCCAAGAGGATCATTCAACTCGCCCATGACTCTAAACCAGGCAAAGGTTCCTTTGTCACATAACATACCTCCTTTAAGTCATTTCCCTTCAGGGGCCCCGTTGCAACAAATGATTCAACGACAACATGGTCAGGAGTATCAACAGAACGGTAGTTCACAAAATTCACCAAACATAGCCTCTTCGAAACCATTTATAAATACTCCATTCAATACATCAAGAGCCAGAGATTTAAATAATAGCATTAACACCAGGCCAATATTGAGAGTGGAGATACCTAAAAGTCATAATTCAACGTCCTCGGTGCAGCATCAACATCAGCAGCAAGCTCTTCAACAACGATCTCAACAAGGACAACATCCGCAAGATCAACGACAGCATTCGGTCCAACATATTGGTACTAGTAGTAATCCAAGTATGGATACTTCTATTACTTTATCAGCAGTTGATAGTGCAAAAAAATCGGACATCAATGACGTCCCACGTCCAAATTTAGAGCCAACTAAAACTCCCACGAGCGAGACTGGAATATCATCAGCTGAAGAAAGAAAGAATTTAGGCTTAGGATTAAGTCTACCCAGTAAATCTACACCAGTATCTGCCACATTACCATCAGGCCTTTTTTCGTTGCCTCCACCTCAAGGAAACCCTCAATTCCAACACCCTTCGCAAACTCATAACAATCTGCAGCAGTTGGCACAATCAAACACTTCAGGAAATCTTAATTTAGGGGGCGGACTTGGTAGACCATTGATAGCGGGTGAGCAAACACCAGTTACAGGTGGATTACCATCGAGGTACGTACCCGATTTGTTTCCTTCTCCAAGCAATTTTTACTCAAATGAATGGAACATACCGTTTGGCTCGGGAAATACACCATTTCCAAACTCAGCGGGACCAAACAACATGATACCGAACGTTCATAGCACCCAACTAGGAAATAATGGTGCTAACACAAATACGAATTCTGCCAAGATTAGGAGATATTCCAATATGATAAACGAGTCTAACATTGGCGATTCACCTCTACAGAACCACAACAAAGAAAAAATATCAAAAGAGCTAAAGGAAGAGGAAAATAATCTGGGGAAAAAGATAAATTTCAAGACATGAAGGGAGGCTTTTCAACACTTTTAAACTAATCCGCCAAAGAAACATTAATAGTATGTTTTGTTTGAGAAAAAATGTCTTACTCAGATTCCTGTATTTCTCTTTTGTAGACTGATGTAGAATCACAACAATATTCACGAAATACCAAATTTGTAGTTTTATCGCTATCTGGAATCTGGTGATTGATATTATTTTCCTCTACTTGATACGACTCGGAAGCTGCTGGTTGCCCTGTAAGCTAAATCAGCTGACTATCGTGAGCCCTAATCTAATGTTCGGGTGCTTCGTATTTTGAAAAAGTAATTCACAGTCACTCTCAAGTTATGGGTCTCTCGCGAAGAAAGCTTGCGGACCAACTTTGAAAATTGTCAAAAAAAAAAGAAGTAGAAATACCCAAACTAGGAAGTTTGGAGACTTCCACCGACTCAGAAATTCCGAAAATATTGAAATTTATTTCAAAGTGTTTTGAAGATACCTATCATCATATTGAAGGGATTGTGTACTTTAGGAATCAAGCAAAAGTCATAATGAAAGTATGTTCTTAAGAAGAAAGGAGGTTAAAGTGTTTAAGATAAAGATGATAGAGTCGGAAGAGCTATGTATATTTTGGCAGTTTGATAAATTATAATGATTGGCTTTAGAGATCTATGATTTCAACGTTAGAATAACTAACTCGTCGACTGACGAACATCAAAGAAAATAATCAAAGTTATTGGAGTTGAACTTATGTTCATGAACAAAATAAAATATCAATAGATTATCGAAAAAACTACACTATTTATTTTGTCTTCACAACTGAATCAAATTTATTTCCAATTTTTCTTTCTAGGCTAATGATTATATCACACATTTCAATCGAAATTAACTCAACTCATCTAACAATATCTTAAACTTTACCTCCTTAAAATTAAATCACCAGTTGGTCTCAAACAAAATACTAACGTTCCATTAATAGTTAAACATTGCTTACCCAACCAACGGTTCCCAAAAAACCGTCGAAATCGATGACGAACACAGATTAAGAGTCTTCTACGAAAAAAGAATTGGTCAAGAAGTTGAAGGTGATTCAGTCGGTGATGAATTCAAAGGTTACATTTTCAAAATTTCAGGTGGTAACGACAAACAAGGTTTCCCAATGAAACAAGGTGTTTTATTACCAACCAGAGTTAAATTATTATTAGCCAAAGGTCACTCTTGTTACAGACCAAGAAGAACTGGTGAAAGAAAAAGAAAATCAGTCAGAGGTGCCATTGTTGGTCCAGATTTAGCCGTCTTATCATTAGTTGTTGTTAAACAAGGTGAGCAAGAAATTGCTGGTTTAACTGATGTTCAAGTTCCAAAAAGATTAGGTCCAAAAAGAGCCAACAATATTAGAAAATTTTTCGGTTTAACCAAAGAAGATGATGTTAGACAATACGTTATCAGAAGAGAAGTTGTCAAAGGTGAAAAAAAATACACTAAAGCTCCAAAAATTCAACGTTTAGTTACTCCTCAAACTTTGCAAAGAAAACGTCACTTAAAAGCTCTTAAAGCTAGAAACACCCAAGCTCAAAAAGATGCTGCTGCTGAATACGCTCAATTATTAGCACAACGTTTACATGAACGTAAAGCTGAAAAAGCTGAAGTTAAAAAAAGAAGAGCTTCATCATTAAAAGCTTAAGGTTTTTAAAGTTGGTTCATTTACAAAAAAAAATATATATATTTAAAAATACAATTTCATTAACTGTACAATCAAATCTCTTTGAGTGAAACTTGAAAGCACAGGACTACCAATACAATTCATTCAAACTGTATATTTAGTACTATAAAAAAAATTTCTCTAAAAGAAAATCTTATTTCAAAGTTACTAATTCTTCAGCGCTTGTTGGGTGAATAGCGACAACGTTATCAAAATCTGCCTTCGTAGCGCCCATTTTTATTGCAACACCAAAACCTTGTAAAATTTCAGCAGAGCTATCACCCACCAAATGTAGACCAACCACTTTTTCATTGGAACCTTGAACGATTAATTTATAACTAACAGGTGATTTTTCAGTTAACATGGCATAGTACATAGGAGTAAACCTGGAGCTGTAAATTTTAATGTCATCTTTGCCATATTTCTGGATAGCCTCAGCTTCTGTTAACCCAATACTACCAGCCTCTGGATGTGAGAACACAACACTTGGAACATTTTCGTAGTCTTGTTTTTGGTCTTTGTAAATCTCTGGGCCGAATAGTCTATTTGATAACTTTCTACCAGCAGCAATGGCTACCGGGGTCAATTCAACATGTCCGATAACATCACCTAGAGAGTAAATATTTTCAACATTAGTATTTTGGTACCCATCAACATCTATTTGCTCCTTGTCGTTCAATTTGACTCCTACATTTTCAAGACCTAATCCTAAAAATGATCTACGACCAATAGTCCAAATAACCTCATCAACGATGATTGATTTACCTGTATCAAGATGAACTTTTTTTGATCCATCTTCTAACTTTTCAACCTTAGAAACATTTGAAGTTTTGTGAACATTAATTCCTTTTTTAACATAATGATCGGTTATGGTATGTTGAATGCTCTCGTCAAATTTACGTAAAACAGTTTCTCCTCTGATGATCAAATGAGTTTCAGTGTTCAAACCATGGAAGAAACCGGCGAATTCGATACCAATATAACCCGCACCGACAATGGCTACCCTTTTAGGTTGCTTGTTCAACTTGAAGAAACCATCAGAATCAATTATATTTTCTTTCCCTTCTACGGTTGGGGGAATTGGTTTGCCTCCGGTGGCAATTAAGATCTTATCAGCAGTAAAATTTTCAGTTGAACCATCTCTCTTAACGACATGGATGGAACCATCTTTATCGAAGCTCGCCCAGCCATATAATAATTCAACCCCTTCCTTGGCTAAGTTTCTTTCATAGATTCCATTCAATCTTTGAACGTAAGCGTCTCTTTTTGGTTTGAAATATTCCCAATTGAAGGACTGAGCAGCACTTGGGTCAACATCAAAGCCATACTCTTTAGCTTCTTTAATTTTTTGAGCAACATCAGAGGCATACCACATGACTTTCTTTGGAACACATCCCACATTTACGCAAGTACCACCGATATCTTTGCCTTCAATAATTAAAGTTTTGGCGCCATATGAAGCAGCTCTTCTTGAACTTGCAACACCACCGGAACCACCACCAATGACTAAATAGTCATAGTGCTTGTATGAAATAGGAGCCATTCTTGAGAAATTCCTGCAAAAATTTTTTATCATATATATGAATTCCTTCGAGTTCAATTGATCAAAAATTTTATCAAACTGAAATCAATGATGATTTAAATACCAAAATTATTTTATTATGGTGGCTGAATGTATAGGTTAAAATTACTAATAATGAATATTGAGCAAATCGTGGGCCAACTTGCGCGAATATTACCTTTTCTGCTTGGCGATGACAGATTAACCAGACCCTAAAAATGCATTTAATATTCCATTAGAGATTATGTACCTAGAAGAAGTACTTTTAAGTTAATATGAGTTGAATAAATTAGTTTGTGATTTTATCATGATGCTAAAATAGGATCCTTTTGATAGCAATTGATAAATTAGCAATACAGTTTAATGGACTCGAGCTAAACCCAAATTTATAATTGGTAATTGTAAAATTGAGAAATTTATTGCTTGAACGTTGAGACAATAGTTCTGTTTGAGCAAGCTAAATTTCCCACGCATTAATAAATTAGCATTAAAAATTTTAAACTACAAAGCTCCAAGAACGTTGGCTTTTTGGATATTCTAAGTATCCGTCGAAATCGTTACGCATTAATTAACAAAGACTTATTTATGAACTTTTTTTGTGAGTTTTGTCTTGATCCAGTTACTTATTATCTGAAACGTTGGCATGGTAAGACATATCAGAACAGCAATAAACAAAATTGCAGCATAGATAACACTTATAATTCTAGAGTATTCCCAACCTGTTAATTCAAAAGTTTGAAGTGTTCCCAAAGACATGGTACCCATCGGGAAAGTAACGGCCCACCATCCAAAATGAAATTTATGGGGATATTGTGAGAATACTGAAACTATTGAAATTATTGTGAGATAAAATCCAAAAGATTGTAAAAATAAGCCAACTAGAATTCCAAGGTTTCTGAAAATCAATCCCTCTATTAAATCTTGGTTTGTTACTAAATCTTTATTCAACAGATAACTCTGATAATTTTCTCCAAACAACTGAATTGAATATGACCCTTGACCCAAAAAACCTATTGGAATAAAAGATGTGAAAATCACGTCTTTTCCTGGTAATTTGTGTATTAGCAGTCTGTAGAAATAGAAAACAGTTAAGATGAATGACAGCATCAAAGCTAATGACCATAATAAAAAGTTTATGATTAATGAAGTTAATTGCAAATTACGAGGTAATGATTGTATGATTTTGAAACCAAAAGATGAAGTAACCATTAAGGTCACAACTGGTAGCAGCAACACTGGCGTTATCTCACTAGACTTCACAACACTTCTTTTGAAAATACAAAGAACAACAACAAAACCACTAGATAATGCTAAAGTAACATTCAACCACCATAACACATAGACAAAAATAATAGAGCTTGTACCTGTGACAGTGAAAAACATTGAACTCCAACTTGTTATACCCATAACTAACGTACCTAAATAAACATTTTTGTCCAAGTCATAAAATATTGATTCCCTATCATTTGTTATTGTTAAGTGAATTATAAAAGATATCAACATGAACAGCAATAATAGCGAGCATAATGAAAACATCAAAATCCCTAACTTCTCAAGCCATTGAGCATGATATGGAAAAGAATAAAGGATTGATGACATTATACCTGTACCCATTGTACAGATGAACCATTTTATTTGAAAATCTTTGAAAAGAGGAATATCTTTTATATGAAACATTTTGATGATACGATAATCCTTGTAAATTATATGCTATAGTATGAAAAAAAGTTTGCTATTTCAAAGTTCAATAGATTAAGGCTTTAAATAAGAGTAAAATTTGTTCAAAGGAAAAAAAGGCTTTTAACATAACACACAGGGAGTCATATTCTTGAATTTAAATAATATAATATCAAACTCCCCTTTAGCTATTAATGGCGTTTGCAGTAATAAATATTTCCCGCAGTTTATAAAATAATTTTTTTTATTTGTTATTACATGAAGCTCGGGGGATTAAAATCTCAATTTTTCATCTTACATCATGTATTTGCGGGCTTTGAATTGTGATCACGTGCATAATTAATTATAGGTATTAATCTTGAAATTCACTGACGTTTTCTCCGCCAGAACTCGTCCTTGTTAGCTCAGTTGGTAGAGCGTTCGGCTTTTACAGTCTTTCAAGGCCCAAGCTTTGAGGTTAAGAAGTTAACCGAAATGTCGGGGGTTCGAGCCCCCCATGAGGAGTTCTACTTTTTTATTTTTTACAATCTTTTTAAGGTATAAAATAATATGGGTTTCAATCACTCAGACACTAAAGAAAGATCTATTCTTCAATATAAATCACAGGCTATATATTTGAACAATTTTTCTTGCTCCAAATTATAATTGTCGTTTTTCGTACCAATAATAAACTCTTCGGGGAATTTTTTTATTTTCCTATTGTTCAGCACTCGAGCTCAAAAAAAACATACAGACACATCATCCTGAATGCCTTTGAAATAATCTGAAACTAAGGGAAAAATCAAATCAACCGAAATAGTATGTAATTTATTTTTTACTAATAACTCGTGTTATGATCTGGGAATTAAAATAAAATTTATAATTAAGAATCAAAAAAAAAACCTTTTGCGTAAGCCCGGAATCGAACCGGGGGCTCAAAGATGGCAACTTTGAATTTTACCACTAAACCACTTACGCTAGTTGTTGAAATGTGAACTCTCCTTGCTGTACATGATGAGTATCACATCACCCGATTGAGTAAATTACCAAAATAGGATATAAATTTGATTTTAGAAAAGAAAAGAGCCCGTATTGTATAATTTAAATATTGAGAATTTAGTCGCAAAGTAATTTATTATTAGAATTCAAATAATTATTATAATATATTATATTCATATAATAACAATATATTTCAACTTTCAAACGAATTCATGTAATAATTCTTGACAATATTCCCAATGATCACATTTATTATCAAATAGTTGAGAATCAAGAGTTAACATTCAATTTCAATTTTGATGAGTCCTAAAAGTTAATAATTACAATCGACATGAAAGACGTACAACTTACAAGTTAGCTGTAATAATTACGTCTTGGATTTTTTCCATCTTGATTTTAAATCAGCTGAATTCCTAGCGGCTGCAGGATTATTATAGATCAATATAATCATTTATATAATGGATCAGCATTCAGGATCATTATAAATTGATGATAATTGTAAGTTATAACTTATATATATATATAAAAATTAGAACGTATCTAACGTCAAAAACTATTTGTCGAGGTAAATATTAAATTATAATTGTTTCTGATAAAAAAATTTTTAGCTCTCAGTGATGACTTGCAATGATGCATTTTAATTTACTTTTAAATATTCAACAACATCGTGATCTGAACTTTTAATTTTTATTTAGCAACGTCCATGGAAGTTTATATATCATGGCGACATTCTAATTTACGGAATTTAACGCATAAGATAGGGATGAGTTATATTCATTGTAGCGTCAGTTAGCTTTTTTTAATATTGTAATTATAAAACATCTGCGTTAATTATTGATAAATTTTCAATCTTCAATGAGAATCAAAACTATCTAATAGGTAATGGCGGTTCATAACTGACAAAGCATCAGTTCAAGTTTATTATATAAGACCCGAGGGGTTTGAGCCTTTTGGTTCTCAAATTTTCTTATGCTGATAGATCTATATAATTATTTTCAGGAAAGTAAAGAAAACTGCCACAATAACCTTTATATTGATGAAGTACGAATGGACATGGTTCAAAGTTTAATGCCGATATGATGTATCTATGATATTTATCTAGCTGTATCTAGTTTCCATAATTTTCTATTACACTGTATCTATAATTTGTTTTTCGAAAATTAATTTTTAGGAAATTTTCTTATCTCAACTAACACTTAATTATGCTAAAGGTAAATTAGCAAGTCAACGACTGTCAACAGTATGCTTAAACATTATAGCTTACAACTTAGCAGTAGCAATAATATCCATATATATATATATATATAGTATATTCATCTAAATATTAGTAAATTGTACGAGATACTAGTAGATAGTAGATAATATATAGCGCACATTCACAACTAGTGCACATCACGTCATACAAGAGTGCGAATTAGCCGAGTGCCGAATTTGAACCGAAGCGCGCGCCGCAAACTTAGTAGTGAGTACTGGGCACTGAGCCAGTGAGCACTGAGCAGTCGCAAAATTCAGCTTAAACCATGATTTCTGAAGGTTGACCAAAGCACCAAATCTGTAGCCTATGTACTTCAAGAGAATAGGCATCTACTGCATATGTAGTATGTAGTATTTACCATATTTTGTATATCACAAAATTCCGAGATCCTACTTCCCGGCTCTTTTCTCGTAGACTAAGCAATGGTTTGTTCGATTATTTCAACACTAAATGATGCTAAAGGTTTGTTCCATTTCAACGACCCAGATATTGAAAATGGAAAGTTTGGTATCCATCAAACATGTGGCTAGTTTTTGCTAGTCCATACCATAGCTCATCTTACAATTCATCATGGCTAATAAAGCGGCTGAAAGTTACAAAAATCGTGGCAATGAAGCCCCAAAAAAATTGCAAATTTTAAATTTAGTAGTGAAGATCCCAAAATCTATTGATGAAAGTGCCAATTTATGGCTTTATTAATCTCTTCTTTGACAATTGTGGATAGTTGATTAATCATTTCAGCCTCCATGGTTGGAACTGTGGATAGTGTCACTTCACTAGTTTAAACTTGATAATAGTTTGTAGATAGTGTATACCATATACACACTCTCTTTGTGATAATATATATATATATATGATTTGGAATAACTCCCCTGCAGTCATGATTATCCTCACCATTAAAAGATCAGCTATTATTATTAAATTGGAGAACTTAAACTTTGAATATGTCATTTCTTACAAAGTGGTTCAATCCAACAATTATAAAGAATAGAGAAAGAGCCAATACTTTTCAAGAGTCTTTGAAATCTCATCCCGATGATCCAGCCGCAAGAGCAGAACTAGAAAAATTGCAATACAATTTAAACGAAGAACTCGTTGATGATGAAAACTCAAGTGCCAATTTAGATTTAGATCCTCATGGTCCAGAAAAGTGGGAACTTTTAAGAACCAAGAATAATATATTTTCTGATCCCCAAGTTGCCAGTTACTACAATGAAATTTACCAACGGACAAATTATGAATGTAAAGATCATTTCGACCCAGAACTTACATGGACAAAGGAAGAGGAAAGAAAGATCGTTTGGAAATGTGATTGGTATGTTACATTCTGGGCTTATATTATGTTCACTGCTTTAGATTTTGATCGTTCAAACATTGCACAAGCTTTATCTGCTAATATGTTGAATGATATCGGTTGTACTACAAATGACTATAATTTGGCTAATACATTGAACTTGGTTGCATTCTTGGCAGCAGAGTTACCATCTCAGTTAGTCTCAAAGAAATTGGGAGCTGATATTTGGATTCCAACACAATTAATTTTATGGTCCATTGTCTCTATATGTCAAGCTGGTGTCAAAGGTAGAGCCAGCTTTATCGTTACAAGAACATTAGTCGGTTTTTTTCAAGGTGGATTCATTTGTGATACTTGTTTGTGGATGTCTTATTTTTACACTTCAAAGGAATTACCATTTAGATTATCATTGTTTTATATTGCCAATCCTTTAACTTCAGTTTTAAGTGCTTTATTGGCTTTTGGTCTACTTAAAGTTAAAACATCTATTCTTCCACATGGTTGGGAGTTCTTGTTTCTTTTAGAAGGTGTATTAACATTGATTGTCGGTATTTTGAGTTTTTTCAAAATGCCTCCATCAGCTGTTCAAACTAAGACCTGGTTTAGAAAAGATGGTTGGTTCACTGATCGTGAAGAAAAAATTGTGGTCAATAGAGTTTTAAGAGATGACCCACAAAAAGGTGATATGAACAACAGACAACCAGTTTCTTTAAAAGAATTGATCAAAAGTTTATTAGATTATGATTTAGCTCCAATTTATGCTGTTAGATTGATTAATGATATTGGTACTTCTCCAGTCAGCACATATCTAACTCTTACGCTAAGAAAATTAGGATTCTCAACTTTTAAAACTAACGCATTGACTATTCCATATAACATCATTACTATTTTCACAATGTTGGGTGTTGGCTATCTAACAGAAATTCTCCAATCAAGAGCTTTAATTTTAGCAACTATACCAATATGGATTATTTCAACTATTTTACCACTGCGTTATTGGCCAGGATCACAAGTGAACGTTTGGGGTACATATGCTTTGTTGACTGTAAGTTTGGGGCATTGTCCAACTTGGCCAATCACCATCAGTTGGTGTTCGGCAAATTCAAATTCTGTTCGTACTCGAGCTGTTTCTTCTGCTGTTGTTAACGTCTTTTCACAATTGGCTGGTATTATCGCTGCTAACATTTACAGAGCTGATGATAAACCACTGTACCATCGTGGTAATACCAGTCTTTACTCTATTGCAATCCTTGGTTTAGTCTCTTGTATTTTTGCTAGATATTATTACATCTTAAGAAACAGGTATAAAGCTAAGAAATGGAACGCTCTTACTCCTGAACAACAGAAAGATTATATTAAGAATACAACTGACGAAGGTAACAAACGTTTAGATTTCAGATTCCAGTATTAGTCAGCTTTATACATATATGTATATATTATAATTCTATTTACTCGTTAAGTTCTACCACTGACTGTATTTATATTTTTATGATCAGAACTTGAATGCTCTGAACTAATTCTTATTTGTCAGCAAAAGCAATGCATGGTTTAAGTGATATGAATAGCAAAAGCTATTGGTCGGTTAAACCATAGAACAAAAGAAAATTGAAACTAATCATATGTCTAGTTTGACATCAGTATAATATAATGATTCTTCATCAATTTCTCGCTCAAAATGAGTTCTACCTCCTAGTGAGTCCTGAGTCATGTAATCCTGGATGCATATAGTATTCAATAAGATTTATTTGAGATTAATTGATATCTGTTCCCATTTATACTGTAAATTCATATTGATTGTTTTGCTATACAAATGACTCCGCTACTAAATC
>JAKTTK010000184.1:12305-60669 GCA_030581415.1 Waltiozyma mucosa
AAAAAAAAAAAAAAAAAAAAAAAAAAAAAAAAAAAAAAAAAAAATAGAACTCCTCATGGGGGGCTCGAACCCCCGACATTTCGGTTAACTTCTTAACCTCAAAGCTTGGGCCTTGAAAGACTGTAAAAGCCGAACGCTCTACCAACTGAGCTAACAAGGACGAGTTCTGAAAACAAAAATTCTCGAAATTACTCAACCCTGTTTGGCTTAGATAATTACTTACGTAATATTATTTTTATTTGAGAGATTCGCGCCGCGCGCGCGCGCCGCATGCGCGTTTTAATTATAATGCTGATTGACCAAAAAATACAAGGTATTAAAACTTTCAGTTAATTTGAAAATAAATTTTTACAATTTTTTAAATTTTCCGCGAATTAATTTAATTATTATTATATCTCCAGCTAGCAGCTCATGCATTTATAATATATATTATATTATATTAATATTAATATATATTATTAATAATATGATTAAATTATAGGGCTACTTAGCTTTTGATCACGTGATGTTATTTCTATATATATATTATAATAAATATAATATTAAATATAATTTAATATATTCATATATATATGACGTCGTGATTCGGCCCATGATCATAACTAGTACAGCTTACAACTGTTATAAATATATGATGTTTGCTCTGCGTGCAGGTAATCTTTTAAATTCGAAATATATATATATTTATTGAGATAAATTTATTATTTAGTACAGCTTGTTCAATATATATTATATCAGTATAAATATAAAATTTTAAAGCTCATGGAAAATTTGTTCTGTTCTTACAGTATTTGAAGTGAGTTATAATATATATATATATATTATTATAATTAATGTAATACACTATTCGTTGTGTTTATATCTTCAACTATAATAATCAATGTAATATATCAAATGACGTTTTCGAACAGTACTAATTTCCAATTATATTTGACACATACACAGTTTTTTTAATATTGGAAATATATACTTTCGATGTAAGCTTTACCGTTAAATATGCTAATGAATTTATATTGCTTCTAGCAAAAACGACGTTATATATTATATTTGAACTTGACGTATGGTTAAACTGTCGTATAACAGCAGCTGGCTAGATAGAAGCTTGAAACAGTCATTGTTTATTCATATCATCACAAATGGTATCAGAAAACGATACAGAATTAAACGATCAGAAACAGGTTTTTGAAGTGTTAGTTGCCTAGTGGACCCAGGAACAAACTCAGGTATGATAGCTAGAATGTATGAATAAGCCAACTGATTATTGAGATGATTCTTGTTTGGATTTGAGAAACAATAGTCGTTCAATGGTAACTTCAACCTAATATATCATCGTCAAGATATTTTATAACAAACTCAAAATTTAAAACAACATAGGTCTATAGTGAGGATCATTATACCCTGTTATAATACCACATCTTACTTGCTCTTCATATATCTGTAATATCCTCTTGAAAATCTTAGTTGACCCCTTTAGACAATTTGTAAATGCTAATTTTTTGCAGTTATTAAATGCCATGGACTTATCTGAATAATTCTTTACTATAGCGTCTCCTATACATTCCACATATGTACCGTCTTTAAGTGTTATCTTTAACACAACCGTCATAAATAAAGAGAGGCCATCATCAGATCGACCCTCGCTCTCCTTATGAGATATTTCCATAATATCGGTAGACCAATTGTTGTATCCGAAAGCAGCGTTATAAACTTCAATGATTTTGTTAAATGGGATAGAGATATTTCTATTATGATATTTTGAAGCTAGAAGCTCGAGTCTTCCCTGTGCTTTACTTAATGCATCTACTGACCATTGACTTTGAGGGAAATCTTTTTTCCTCTCGCAGTCGATTTCAGTATCAAATGGGAATAGTATTTGCGGTTCATTTGTCTGAGGAAGGGAAAATGAAAACTCATTTATTGGGATAGCATTTGAATTCACATATAAAATCTTCTCTCCTCGTTGGTTTTGTACAAAATCATTCTTCATCATGTAGATATTTTGTTTACTTTTTGAATTTATCAGAAGTCAGTACGATGCATGAATAAATCATCTTCGTTTGTCGGTTTGTGATGTAAACAAAAAAAAAAAATTTAATAAATCGTGAGTTTGCAAAGCTCAGCTATCAACTGTTTAAAATCTCAATAGGGCCTGCTGCATCTGGATATTCTCATCCATTAAATAGAATGGAGATTATTTCAACCTTAATAAACAACAACAATGCAAATAATCAATCAGCAGAGGAAGTCATTCCATTGCTGTGCGACCGGCTATCACATTCAAAGTTGGCCTCAGATAAGAGAGCTGCCATTTTGACCCTAAAAGGTTTCAGCAGAGAATATAGAGAGTTAGTAGTTGCTAATGGACTACGTGGATTGATTTCGACATTGAGAGATTATGCAATTGATGCTGATATCATCAAAGCTGTTTTAGAAACTCTATTAATTCTATTCATACGAGGAGAAGGTGATGATGACTTGACGAGAAATTGGATCTCTCAACAATCAAGAGTGAAAAACGGGAAGTACCCATCGCCATTATTATTGAAAGAAGAGTATAATATTGATCAGTTTTCTTTATGGATTGCAGATGAAATCACTCAAGATCAAGCCATAATTACAACCATAGTTTCACTATTGGACACCAATAATTTTTACATTAGAATATATACCTTACAATTATTAGAATCATTAGTTTCAGTTAGACCAGCAAAAACGAAAGAATCGCTATTAAACTCACCACTGGCTTTACCAACTCTAGTTCAGGTCTTAGATGACCAACATGATCCAGTTAGGAATGAAGCTGTCTTACTGTTAATGTCTATTGCTAACGATAACTTTAATATTCAAAAATTAATTGCCTTTGAAAACACATTTGAAAAACTGTTTGAAATTATCCATGAAGAAGGTGATATCAGAGGAAGTATTGTCGTCCAAGATAGTTTGACTCTGTTATCAAATCTATTGAAATATAATGTATCAAACCAGAAGTTATTTTTAGAAACCAATTGCTTACCGAAACTGGCTTATCTGATAGGCGAACCCTTGGAAGATCCTGACCAAAGCCAAGATGGAGCCGAAGATGGTTCCCAGACAGTCGAGCCAATTGTATGGAATGAACAAAGATTACAGAATGCTATCATGTGTTTAGAAATCGTCAAACTTTTTGTGCTTGAAGATAACGAATCCACAGAGTTGAATCAGAACTCATTTTTTGATTCTGAAATTTTTTTTCACATTCTAAGGCTATCATTCAGCCAAAACACACCAAATTCCTTGAGAACTGCTTCATTATTAACTGTTTCCAATTTACTCTATAAAAACGAAGAAGTTCAAGGAAAGTTCAGCGCCATTGACGTTCCTTATCTTGATCCTAGCTTACCAGCACAGTTACAAAACCTCACATCTGAAAATTCTATTCCAGTTGTGAATGAATTATTTAACTGGTCAATATTTTTGAATTCAGTTCATGTATTCGATATTCGTGTTGCTGCTGCGAAAGTCTTAACGTCATATTTCAAAGATAATTTTTCCCTGAAAAAGTCTTTTATTGAATTGCAACTAAACGAATTCCTCAATGGTACCAAGGAAAATGGAAGTTCAACAAATATCAAATTAGCTAATATTTTCCAAGAACTATTAGAGTACGATCCTGAGATAAGACTTAATCCTTATAAAGTTTGGTTTGCAAGTCATATTTTGATAGATGTTATCACTGGTGAACCCGAACTCAAAGAAATCATAAGGGCTATCAAAATTGGTAATGAAGATGAAGGTGAAGAAGTTCAGACTGCTATCCAATCAATGGCCAGCCTGTTGGTAGCTACATTAGGCTCACAGGACAAACGGATTCCAATCGGTTATTTAATGATTTTGATTTGTTGGATGTACGAAGATTTTAATGCTGTTGATGACTTTTTGGCTGACTCTTCAAACTTAAATACATTATTGACACATTTAACCCAATCAGACACCGAAGGTGGTATTGTTGATGGACTAATCACTATATTGTTAGGTATCGCTTTCGAATTCTCAAGTAATGATTCTCCAATTCCACGGTTTGACCTACATTCAATGATCGTTAAGAGGCTCGGTAAAGATAGCTATGTGTTCAAAATTCTTCAATTCAAAGAGAACAACGCTTTCAAAAATTTTAGCCAAGACGATATTTTTAGCCCTAAGAAAGATGAAACAGGATTACCAGAAGTATTCCTCGATTCTAACATTTTTTTTATCATTAAAGAGAATTTTTATAGAATCCAGAACACATTAAATCAAGATCCAACTATTGAATCAAGTGGCAAGATTTCGTTTGAAAAATTTAAAAAGTTGAGAGACGATCATGCTGAATTATCAAAACAATATGAGGAACTTCGAGCTTCTTCTGAACAAGAGCTGATAGAAGCCGAAGAAAACTTAAATGGCCTTAAAATCAATTTAGAATCGGTCACTAAGTCTCATGAAAGTACCAGCTCACAGGTAAAAGAATTGGAATTCAAGAATAAAGAACTAAATGCAAAGATTGAATTAGCCTCAAAGGAGTTAAAGGATTTAAGAGAGTCATATCAAAGGTCAAAAATATCTTCAGACCAGCAACTTCAAGATTTGGCCTCAATAAATGAAAAACTTAATCTCAAAGAGCGAGAAATTTCTCAGTTGAGGAGAGATCTGGAGTCGGTCACATCACAAAAGAAAAAGGCCGAAGATGGGATAAATAAAATGAGTCGGGAGCTCTTCAATTTAACCAAAGAAAAAGATAACCTGGAAACACAAGTTGTGAAGCTGAGCAAAGAGCTTAAATCTAATATAAAACAAATTAAAATGCTGCAACAGAATTTGCAATTCAATACAGAAAAGTTGCAATCTGTGACAAAGGAATTAGAAAAGACGAGTAATCTTCTAAAAGATTCAAGTGCTTCAAAAACTTCTTTAGAAAATAAGGTTAACGAGTTGGGTACTAAGAATGATGACAACGAGTTTTCTATAAAGCAATTGACTGAGAATTTAAAATTACTTACAGATAAATGTGAAACATTGTCAACCGAGAAATCTCAACTGACCTACAGCCTTTCTCAGATGAAGACCCAGTTAGATCAAGAAACACACAAATTCAAGTCTCAAATACATGAATTAGAAGGGTCCAATGAAGCACTAGTTGAAGTTAATAAGAACTTAATAACTGAAAGAGACTCTTTGAGAAGTGAACTTTCAAATAGTTCCTCCAAATCCTCGACAACCATCCAAAAATTAAGAGATGAGTTGAAATCATTAGAAGAGTCATACATTTTTATCAATTCCGAGTTAGATGACTCTAAAGTGGCAACCAAAAATTACCAGGAACAAATAGAAGAGTTACATTCTTCAATAAATGTACAGAAAGAAAAACTACAGAATGTAATCAAAACTCATGATTCAGAATTGCAGGGGTACCAACAAAAATATCAGTCCAGTATTGAAACATTGAAACAAGACTTACAGGAAAAAACTACTAGCCATAGTACTGAATTACTTGAATTGAAGGCAGAGATTCAAGAACTGCTCAGTTCCAAAGCTTTTGCCATTCAAGAAGCGGAAGAATTCAAAACTCTCATAGGAGAAAGAACAAAGCAGCTTTCAGAAAAAGAGAGCAAGATTTTGAGAGTGGAGGAAGAGTTAAAAAGGTCTGAGAACAGGCTATTAATTTTCAAAGATGAAGAATCTAAGAATAAAGATCAATTAAAACAGTTGACTGATGAACTTCAGGCATCAAATGCCGCTAAAGTGAGTTTAGAGTCTGAATTGAATGCCAAAAATTCTGAATTTGAAATCAAAGAAGGTCAATTGAAAAAAGAGTATAGCAGGCTGAAACAAGATGTGTCATCAATCCAGGAAGAGAAACACTCACTTGAGGCTACTCTCGAAATCGTTTCTCAAAAGATCGAAATCAAGGACGAAGAATATAAATCTCTACTAATAGACTTTCAAGACAAAACAAAGGAATACGAATCCACGAATAAAGAGCACTTGCTACTAGTGGAAAGAAAATTGAAAGATTTAGAGGTTAAAGATATTGAGCTAAACAAGTTACATGAGCAATTAAAGTCTAAAAATGATGATCTCGAACTATCGGAAAAGAATAGTAAAGAACAAAAGTTGAAATTGGAAGAGTTGAAAAAAGAAAATTCCTCCCTAATTGAACAGTTGAATGAAAAAACTACGGCGATTGTGTCGCTAGAGAAAAAAATATTGCATTTTCAAGATGAAATGAGCAAAAATACAAAAGTATTAAATATCTTGAAGTCAGAGAAGGGGGAAGTGACCGAAGATCTATCAGATTTGAAAACATTATACGAATCTAAAGAGGAGGAGATGAGACAAAAGGATAATACATTAAAATCATTGAGCTCTAAGCTTGAAGATCAAAAAAACAAATATTCTGAACTCAAACTGAAGTTTGATTTCGAAACTAAAGAGTTGAGAGATGATATAGAAAAGAGAATTGAAGAATTTGAAAGTGAGAGAATTCTCTTAAGCAAGAATTCAAGCTCGGCAACTAAAGAATACTCGGAGAAAGTCATTCAACTGGAAGAAAAATTGAAAATTTCTGAGAAGACCAGCTCATCTAGAATTGAAACTTTGGAGAAGGAGAAAGAGAGATCGGAAGAGTCAATTTTGAGTTTGAAATCCTTGCAAGAAAATTTAAGATCAGATATAAAAGAAAAGGGTAAAGCAGTTGCAGAAAGTAGAAAACTGTCATCTGATTTACAAACTTCTCTCGGTGAATTAAAAGTGGAGCTAGAGAATTACAAGTCTAAGAGTAACAGATTTGATTGGCTTGAGAAAGAAACACTAGAGCTTAAGAAATCAATTGAAAAATATGAAATGCAGGAACGGGATCATGCCAAATTATTAAAAAATAAGGAAAAAGAGTTTAAATCGTTGAAGAGCCAACAAGAATTGTTGGATGCTGAAATTCAGACAAAAAGCGAGGAAGTTGAAGCTGCAAAAGCTGAAATCAATACCAAAAATGCCCATATTGAAGAATTGGAAAAGATTGGAGAAGAATTCGAAAGCTTCAAAACCAAATCCATGGAGGACAGAGACAGGGAAATGAAGCAGACGTCAGACGGGATATTGAAACTAAAAAACCAATTGCTGGAAAGGGAAAAAGAAATCGCAAACTTGAAAATAGACTTCACCCAAGAATCAAAGAAGTTGAAAGAGCAAGAAAGTGTCAATACCAAGCTAACAGAAGATAGAAAGGAGGCCTTTGAGAAGCTCCAGCTAGAATTATCTAACTCAGCTCAGCTCAATGAACACCTCACAAAGCTCGAAGAAGAAAAAGAATCATTAGCGGAATCCGTCAAAGGATTAAACCAAAAGCTTGATGATCAGAGACTAGAACTGAAAAAATCGCATGAGGTTTCATTGAAAGAAATTGAAATTGCAAATCACAATTCTGTAAAAAAAAATAAAGACACCATTAAAAGTCTAGAATCTGAAATATCAGCTTTGAGATCAACATCTGAATCACTCAAGACTGAGATCAAAATTTTTGAACCAATAAAAAATGAGTTAGAAATTTTCAAAAAGGAAAACCAAAGCCTTTTGGAAGAAATAAATTTTTTGACAAACGACAGAACTCCAACTTTGGAGAAAGAAAATGAAAAACTGAAGAAACTGCTTGGGACTCTTGAGCAGGAAACAGTCCAAAGATCTGAATTGGATGATTTAATGTTAGTATTGGAAGATTTGGATGAAAAGAAGAATTTATACAAAGAGAAGGCAAAATCATTAGGAGCCGAAGTTTCCAGTGACGAGGAGGAGGATGATGATGATGATGAAGAAGAAGAAGAAGAAGGAGAAGAAGAAGAAGAAGGAGAAGAAGAAGAAGAAGAAGGAGGAGGAGAAGAAGAAGGAGAAAACGAAGAAGATAAAAAAGAAAACTCAAATGTTTAAGATTACATGAACCGAAAGTTAATTTTTCTGCGCAAAGATTACGAAAAGGTTTAAATCTTTGGAGTCTAATTTGCCATTCATGCCATAAAAACTTATCATCTTTAAAATTAATGTTAGTGGAAAAAAATAATATTAATACATATAATGCACATTTCTTGCACAAGTTTAAATATGGGTTCAACTTCTTTGAATACCACGGGGATCTTTTATTCTATGAATTTTTACAGTTCTTTCATCGAGTTCAGCAATCTGGCCAATATCTTGAGGTGTAATAAAAATTGTTTGTGACTTCAACTCTTTTGATAACTTTGATAGCATTAATCTCATACCCATTTTTCTGTTAACTTGATCCATAAAAACATCAAATTCATCCAAACCTTTTATTCTGGAACGCATTGGTTTCCATGTTGCTAGCAACAATGAGATTTGAGAAAAAGATTTTTCTCCACCTGACAAAGAGTCAACATGTCTCGGTTTGATATCATTAGTGGTTCTGACCAGCATAGATAACTTACTCTTATTGAAATCAAAGACAAGTTTTCCTGTGAAACCTCTGTGTTGCAATGAGTTTGTAAAATCAACGTCTGCTTCTATACACGTCGTATCTCTATTTTCTCTGAAAACCTTTAATCGATCATCAAGCGATCTTTGCAAAAGGTCTTTAGTTTCGACAGCTTCATCAAATTTGCGCTTGGCTTCAATATACTTCTCTCTAGCAATTATATCCTCATTGACTACTTCTTCTGGGGATTTACCTAATGCTTCATGTGCTCTCTCAAGCTCCTTGGTGATTCTTTGGACTTTTTGTTGAAGAGCAGCTTGGTCATTTATTCTGATAGTACTTGCTTCTTCCTCCGAACAAATTGAGGTAGCATGTTGGATACAGTTTTGAACGTGATCTTCAGCCTTTTGAATGCTTTCTGTTTGTTCCTTTTGATTTTGTAGTGCATACAGTTTTTCTTTCTCAAAATGCAGAGTTCCTTGATTTCTAGCCTCAATAGCATCTTCAAGCTGAGTCACCTTTTCAATTATAGCCTCTTCCATCATGACAGCTTTTTCATGTCTCTCTTTGTACTCAGCAAAATCATTCGCAACGTCACCTTTCTTGGCCAAAACCTTATCAAGATCTTCTTTCAGGTCACCAAGTGCTCTCTCATTGAATTCAATCTGCTTCTCAATTTCTGTTTTATTTTCCTCTAAATCTTGTAGCCTACCATTGTCAGCGTCGTCTTCTAATTTTTGTGTAACATGGTACTTGGAAGTCTTTACATTATTTAGGGACTTCTTCAAGGACCTTATTTCATTGTTTATCTCACTCTTTTCACGATTTAACTTTTCACCCAACCCTTTTCTGTTATGTATTAGTTCTTCAGAAAGCTTTCTAAGAGAATTCAAGTCAGCTGTATAACCACCAACATCGTTCGAAGGGTTTTTAACTGTAACCTTTGGTAACGTATTATGGTGGATATACAAGGGATCACTTCTAAACCCACCATTTCTATTGACAGAAGCCCTATAACCACCACTACCTTTTTTATCCCTAGTTATAGCTTGTTGCACATTAGTTGCACCACTTTGTACAATTCTTTCTCCCTCTGTTCTTTCCTCTTCAAGAATAATGGATTCAATATGGGATAGATCAATCAAAATAAGTTTGATTTCAGGCCTCTTGAACTCCAAAGTGTCCAAAATGGTCAAATATTTCTTATCAGGGCAACCACTTGAAAAGTCAAACTTTTCCAATCTTCTCGAAAAAACTTGTGCATTACATCTATTTTTTCTCAAAATTCCTTCCAATATGACCCTATCATGGTTATCGTAGGCGAAAAAAGTAGTTAATGCTGCACCTAAATGTGAGTCAATAAGAGCAGCCCATCCGCTATACTCTTGTTTGATATTTATGTATGCTCCCAATGGGCCAAATGGTCTATTGTGGAATTCAGAGGCTCGACGATTAATTTCTGAGACAGATTTTCTAACTGTATCTGGATATGGAGCTAATTCATCCACTTTTTTAGTTTTCAAATTATTAATAAGGGCACTTAATTGACCAATCTCTTCTTTTTTAGCGCTTATTTCTCTTTCCAAATCCTCATATGCAACCTTATGTTCGGTTTCGATATTGATAAGATTCTCATTCAAAGAGTTTATAGTGTGGTTTAATTCAGTCTCTTTCTCTTCAAACTCTCTCAATTGTTGTTCGAGTAATTCTCTAGATCCTCCTTGCTTTTCACTGAGTTTAAGTTTTTCCTTTTCTATTTCTTCTAAAGTTATTTGAAGATCTTTTTCTTTCTTTTTAATATCAGCTTCCACATTTTCAAATTCTTCATCCAGTTCCTTGTTTTTTTTAATGATCGAACGGGCATTTTCTCTCTTTTCTGATAAAATAATAGTGGATTCTTGAACGCGTTGCTTCAACAATCCCGCTTTTAGAACTAAATTATCACGTTCTTGAGCTTTTTCAGCAGCCTTTTCTTTAGCATCTGCAATTTGACTATCAAATGCAGCAATTTTAGATTCCAACTCAGAAGCAGCAGCTTTCCAGTTTTCAAGATCAGCTTTAGCACTTTGTACTTGGACCCAATAAAATTTCCCATGGATACGGCGTTGTTCTGTACGTAAATGATTTGAGGTTTTCAATTTTTTATGAAGATCATGAGCTTTACGACTATCTTCTCTTAATTCTATGATTGTTTTTTTAAAATCCACTAGTTTTCTATTGATGGAATCAACTTGATCTCTAGTTTGATAGAAATTTTTCAAAATTTCCTCCATTAATGTACCTCTCATGAAATATTTATACTTCTGTTCATCGGAACTTGCAGTCAAGAAAGATCTAGCGGCATCTTGAGAAAGAAAAGCCATTGGATTATTCACTGCGATGTTAAAACAATCTAAAATAGCATCTAAGTCGGCCTTTTTGGTGGAGATTCTTTTGCCTGTCTCTGATTTCAATATATACGGGATACTTCCACTATTTTCACGTCTCAGTTGTCTTTCCACGACAATTTCTTTACCATATTTGCCAGGTTCATAGGCTCCAGGGCCGGTATTTTTCAAAACAACAGAGATTGTACATGAATTGGAGCCCTCTTTGATCAAATCTCTTAAATTAGAACCTCTATTTGTCTCAGTTGCCTTAGCACCTAAACAGACTGAGATTGCCGTCAAAATAGCACTTTTACCACTACCGTTATGACCGATAATGAAATTTAATTTAGGCCCCAATTCAAGTTCGAAGTTAGAATGGCACATGAAATTTCTTAGTGATACTCTTGTGATAATACCTGCAACATCATCGATCTAAATAAATATAGTTAATATACAAAACAAAGATTATATAAGGAAATAAAATTTGATTAGAAAACTTACATCATCTTCTTGTTCTCTCTGACTTTGAGAGTATATGGCTTGGGATTGAAGTTTACGTAAAATTTTGGCTCTTTTCCTCGTAGTATTTGGATCTTTTTGAGTTAAAATGGTATCAATATCAGGAATCGTTTGAGTCTTTTTTACAACATGAAAACACTGTTAGTATTTCTTCGATTTTGTCTTATGATTGATGATATGTGAACATACTGCTAAATTGAAGTTGTCTTCTTCATTCTCATAATCAAAATCTGGAACTTCCCCATCTTCAAGAGGTCTTTTATTGGGTTCGTTACTTGTATGTGGAAAGATAGTCATCATCTTCTAATAGACATCCCAGTAAAATATATGTAGATAATGACTTTGTATGATCAAATGCTTTATTATTTGAACGAATTTCCAGTTTTATCAAATAATAATTATTTCTATGTTTGAAAGTTATTTTATTATGTTACTATTACAACATAATTTATATTTTGATCCATGACGCGTGCCATAAAATATAATTAAAATCCAAATAATCAAAAATATTCCAAAAAAAAAAACACGAACAATGTTCGCGGCAGCGAAAGAAAAATATCACGTGATAATCGACAAAGATTAGATAATCAATGAAAAATTCAGTGGGTTCATGAGCTATGACATGATGCTGCTGTTGATGCTAATGATGAGTCTAATGATGATCAAGGGTTTAATTACAATATTAATGCCTATATCATTATCTTCCATTGGTTAGTTATTTGAAGTTAAAAATATAGGTGCAGTAAAGAAATTGAAAAGGAGGTATTGGTTTGTTTGAATTCAGATGTCTCTATTAAAAGTTCGTAAGCTTCAGCGAAGCGCAACGGCATTAGCTAGGAGAGCGCTAGGAACTTCTCATACTGTTAGTTCAAATACTTCTAATGAAGAATTTGATTTAGCTAAATTAGATGGCAAATGGTCTTCCAAATGGAGATCTATTTCACCAGGGGGATCAATATATCCCTTGAGTAAGAAACCAGTTGATGCACAAAATAATAAAAAATACATAATGTCACAATTTCCATACCCATCTGGTGTATTACATATGGGTCATTTAAGAGTTTATACCATTAGTGATGTTTTGGCTAGGTTTCATAGAGCTCAAGGTACAACAGTATTACATCCTATGGGTTGGGATGCATTCGGTTTACCTGCAGAAAATGCAGCTATCGAGCGTAATGTTAATCCAGGTGTATGGACAAGACAGAATATTACCAAGATGAAGGAACAAACTGCCTTAATGATGGCTGATTTTGATTGGGATCGAGAAGTAACTACTTGTGAACAAGATTACTATAAATGGACTCAAAAGATCTTTCTTTTGCTCTATGAAGAAGGTCTTGCATATAGAAAAGAAGCAGAAATCAATTGGGATCCAATAGATCAAACTGTTTTAGCCAATGAGCAAGTCGATAGTGAAGGTAGATCTTGGAGATCTGGTGCTATTGCTGAAAAGAAATTGTTGAATCAATGGTTTTTAGGAATTACTGAATTTGCTTCAGATCTGAATAAAGACTTGGAATTATTGAATGAATGGCCAACTAAAGTTAAATTGATGCAAAAACATTGGATTGGAGAATCCCATGGTGCTGAAATTAGATTCAAAACAAATGAAAAAGATTTTGATCTAACTGTCTATACTACGAGACCAGATACCATTTTCAGTGTTCAATATATAGCTTTGGCCATTGATGATAAATATGTGTTGAAATTGGCTGAGACCAACGATAAATTAAAGAATTTCATAGAGAAAGCTAAAAATTTGCCTCAAGACTCAAAAGAAGGGTTTGAACTACCTTCAATAAAAGCCCAAAACCCATTAGCAAATAAAAAATTTGATATTCCATTATTTGTTGCCCCATATGTATTGGGATCTTACGGCCATGGTGTTGTTATGGGATGTCCAGGTCATGATCAACGTGATTATGAGTTTTGGATAGAGAACAAAAAAGATTCTCCAATTTTGAAATCTGTTGATCCGGTAGATGGTCAACAAACTGAAGGCCCATTCACCAAACAAGGGATCTTGAATTCCACAGCACAAGAGTTTGCAGGCTTGAATAGCGAGCAGGCTAAATTCTCTATCATTGAAAAATTGAGTACTTTAGGATTAGGTAAAAAATCGACACAATTTAGAATAAGAGATTGGTTAATTTCGAGACAAAGATACTGGGGTGCACCGATTCCAATCATTCATTGTGATTCATGTGGTACAGTACCTGTCCCAGATAGAGATTTACCAGTTTTATTACCAGAAGATGCAAAGATTGTTGGTAAAGGTAATCCATTGGAACATTTAAAGTCATTCCATGAAACAAAATGTCCAAGTTGTGGGTCAAAAGCCAGACGTGATACTGATACTATGGACACGTTTATGGATAGTTCATGGTATTTTTTCCGTTATACTGATCCTCAAAATGATAAAGAACCATTCAATTATAAATTTGCAACTGATTCAATGCCTGTTGATATCTATGTTGGTGGAGTGGAACATGCGATTTTACATTTATTATATTCTAGATTTATTTCTAAATTTTTGTCAAAGAAGGGATTATGGGATGGCTCTGAAATAAATGGCGAACCTTTTAAGAAGCTTATTACTCAAGGTATGGTCCATGGTAAGACATATTCAAACCCAGCTAATGGTAGATTTTTAAAACCAGAGGAATTAGATTATTCAAACCCTGCTGAACCCAAAGTCAAATCAACAGGTGAACGCCCACTAATCTCTTATGAAAAAATGTCTAAATCCAAATATAATGGTGCAGATCCAACTGATTGTATCAAATTACACGGTGCAGATGCAACAAGAGCTCATATTTTATTCCAAGCGCCAGTAAACGATGTTTTGGATTGGGACGAATCCAAGATTGTTGGTATTGAGAGATGGCTGCGCCGTGTTTTACAATTTACGAGTGAATTACCTAAATCTATCAACGAAACAAGTGCTTCAAAACCAAAACTATCAGATTTTAATCAATTTGAAGTGGAGTTTCATAACAATACAGAGTCAATATTACAAAATATAACTAATTCATTTGCTGAGACAATATCGTTAAATACAGTGATTTCAGATTATATGAAATTTTTCAAATTGGTATCAACTGCGTTTGAAAATGATTTGATCCACAAAAGATTAATTTTAGAAAAATTTGAAAAATTATTGATATCAATGTCGCCTGTTACACCAATTACTTCTGAGGAATCATGGGAAATTTTGAAAACAGGATTGAATATCAAATGGGAGACAATTTTTGCTTCCAAATGGCCACAGGTTGAAAAAATCATTGAATCAAATGTGACGAAATATAATGTTTTCATTAACGGTAAAATGAGATTCACATTTAATGGTGATTTAGAATTGTACAAAAACGAGGATAAAATCAAAGAACTCATTGTAAATAGTGAAGATGGTGTCAAATATTTACAAAATAAGTCAATAAAGAAAATAATTGGAAAATCAAATACAATCAGTTTTGTTCTGAACAAATGAGATTGAATATAAATATATCATATAGAAACGTATAAATAGACAATGTACATACATAAATAATAAAATAATTATTACAACATTACCATGAACCAAATTAAATAAATTGGAAATTAAAAAAAAAAAAAAAACAAAAAAACACACCTATTAAACATTAATAATGATATTCACTGTTTTTCCGACAAACTTCTTAAATGGGAATATAAAAAGTTATTCAGGCCGGAAAACCCTTCATCATTGAGTTTTTTCAAAATATCAACTCTGACTTGATCCACAGTTTTATTCAACCAATCTTGTCCTTGTAATTCTAATACAGCTGAATTATTTAATGGACCTTCTAATCTAACTAAACAATTTTCGTCTTTATCTTCCAAATCTCTCAATATTTTAGCACTTAATTGGGCAAAGGTTGGAGATTGGTGTAAATTGTATAATGATCTAAATTGTAAGTTCGAATCAAATAATGGAATATGTAATTCAAATAATCCCAAGAATTCGTTCGAAATTCCAAAGGAATAATCATTAACTGATGATTTTGTTAAGATAAAAGCTTTGTTCGTCCAAATTAAATTAATTATATCACGAACATATGAATTATGAATATTTGTTAATTGTTCAATTTGATTTGTTATTAGTGGTTCATTTTGAAGAATATCTTTTGAAAAATTCAAATATTCACATATTTTGGATATTATAATTGGATTATTAGAACTGAAATATAATGTATAGATTAAATCTGGAGGTAATACCAAATTTGATAGAATAATATATTGTTTAGGTATTTCTTTAAAGAGTTTAAGAAATTGGAAAATTGAAAATTGAATCAGTTGAGAATATTGAAATTTACTCAAAATTGGTAAAAATTTGGAAATGATTGATTTAATAATTTCTGAAATTTCTAAATAATTTTCTTCATTTATCAAATTCTTTATAGATTGACGTAAAATTTCTATAAATTTAGAATTCCATTCAACTGGAAATTCATTCTTTGAATAAAGTTTGATCAATTGTTTCAATTGATTTAAAGATGATAAATATGGTATAAATTCCCATCTATATTCTTCTAATTTTACAATTTTATCATTAAGAAATTTCTCATTGATTAAATATCCTGAAAATAATCCATCTGGAATTTTGTTATTATTAATACTTGTAAAAATTTTCAAGTTTTTAAATAGTATTAATTTTTCATCAATTATTAAACTATTAAATTCTTGAAATATTAATTCTAACCAATTATTCAATCCAATAGAAATTCGATTTTGATCATTATTGTTCAACCAAATAGAAATTAATTGAGAAATTTGGAAATTTTCGTTGAAAAAAAATTTATTATAATTAATGTTTAAAATTTGATCATCATTATAATAATTGATTAAATTTGAAGAAATTTCAATAACATTATTTTTTTGTTTACCTAATTTTCTTCTTTTGATTAAATATTGATTAAATTCGTTTAAATAATTCAAATCTTCATTTCGAATTGAAATATGATTTTTATTATTCTTTAATCGATACAATTTAATCAAATAATTTTGATCCCGAATATTATTATAATCATTTATAAATGTTTTTATGGAATAATTATTGGGGAAAACATCCAATATTTCTAAAGGTTTATATCTTTTAAATAATAATATTAATCCAATCAAATATTGATCTGTTCTATTTTTTGAATACAAATCTAATAATCTTATTATTAAAGATTGATTGATATGATAAGATTTAGTAATTAAAAGTAAAATTTTAGCAATTTGAGGTCTTAAAATATCAAATCCTAAAAAATTAAATATTAATCCATAAATTGAATTTAAAATAGTTTGAGATTTTAAAAAATGTCTTATATTAATTAACCATTTCAACAATTTATTTTGTAATAAAAATGTAATTTTGGAAGAATTCGCCCCCCTTTTCCCAGTAAATGATGATATACCTAATGAATTGATAATTTTATAAACAATTTCATCAGGAATAGAATCTTTAAAATACATAAAATTATCCAATATATGAATTTTTTCAGTTTGAGTAAATTTATTGGAAGGATTGACTATAATATTTATTAAAGATATAATAGAATGAATGGGGAGTCCATGATTAATTAAATCTGATTGATAATGATCTAATTTGGTGATGATTTCAATTCGATCATCACAATTGGCTAACATGGATTTGTTAGATAAAATTTATCGATAATTTTTAACTAATCTTGATATTATAACTTACGATCTTCTAATTGAATGATTAAATCTATTATATTTGACATTAAATCATGGATAAATGAAATTATATTGTAAAACTTTTGTTTAAAAAGCTTGGATTCAATTTTTGGATTGTTTTCTTTTCCCAATGTTTACACAATCTTTTTTTTTTTTTTTTAATTCCCGAAAGTTCATGAATTTAATAAAATTATTATTTATAGATAAATATTATGTATATATTTGAACATTCTTTATATAATTTATATATAATTTTATATATTGATACCTAATTTTAATGCACCAATTCTATCGTAATAATTTCTTGATCTTATATAAGGATCTAATTCAATATAATTTAAAGCCAATTTTTCCCCCAATTTTACCTTTTGAATTTTAAATTTATCACTTTGTTCTTCATTTTCAGATTCAATCCATGAAATAGTAGCAACGATAAATTCTTCAATTATTAATTGACGTTCATTTTGAATTTTTAATTTTGTTGATTCATCTTTTAATAATAAATCATCATTTGATGAACCTTGAATAAAATTTGGTTCAAATTCATCATTTCCACCTAATGATTTAGGAATATAATTTAAAGGTATAAAATTTTCAAGATCTTTTACATTTTTAGTAAATGAAATTTTACCTGCAACTACAGGATCCAACCAATTTTTAATAATATTCCAAATAGGTGGGAAAATCCATGGAGCTTTATGAATCAATAATTTTCCTAAAGATTCAGGATAATGAGATTCAAATACCCCAATCATAAATTTAACTGGTGCATAATCCATATTTGACATTGAAAAATCACTCAAATCGAATAAAATTGAAGCTGAATCTATAGGTTCTTTTAACAATAATCTTACTTCTTCAATGACTAACAAGGTATATTTTTCAATATCTTTTAAACTTTGATCCTTTGGATTATGTAACCGGGGTCTGATATGAACAATTGGACGATTCAATTTATCTTGACCTCTACAATATGCCTTTGATAATTTTAATTGCAATGCAAATCCATCTTCTCCATTTTGGAAAGGTTCAAGATCTCCTTGATTAATAATATCATCAACTTTAGAATCTTTTAATCTCCAATGTAAAGTATTTGCCAACATTGCAAGTGATTTATCAGAATTCCATTTTCTTGCTCTAATAAATCTTAAAATTAAATTATCTGGAGTATCAGTTCTTAAAAAATTCCAAAAATTGGTGGAAATTTCTTCAGGTTTTAAATTTTTAAAAGATTCATGAATAATTTTATGAGAATAATTTGATTCAATTGATTCACGAGATCTTGTACTTGTTAAATTGTTATCTTCATCATTGTCAATTGATTTTTGTTTTGAATGATTTTTTCTAAATTTGGCAAAAATTTTTCTTTTATTTTTATTTGTTTCATTATTATTCTCATCAATTTGAGATGATGTAGTAGTATCAGTTCTTTTAAAATTTGTTGGTAATGTTACCGGTGTTCCCCAAAATTTCAACAGATGATACCAAACTTCTTTAAGAGTTTGTTCTTCAGATTTTGTCAATGTTTGGAATCTACCAGGTGGAATTTCAGACATTATAGATATAAATAGATTTAATAGTTAAAATTATATAAAATAATCTAAATGTATTTCAATTGGAAAGAGATTAAAAAGAAAAATTCAACTCGAAAAAAAAGACAACAAACAAAAAAAAAATACAAAAAATACAAATAAAAATTAATCGCGAACAAAGGAACAGAGCTCATAATTATTATATAAAATATTTGAGATATTTGATATATTTGATATATTGTTATATTATCTTATTGTTATATTATCTTATTGTTATATTGTTATCTTATTGATATGATTGTTATGATTGTTATATTATTATATTGATAGTATCTTTATTATATAAATTTATCGGTTCTTTTATTGGCATAATGTAATTTATTATCTGTATGATCAACTTCTTCATTCAATTGATTCAATAATTCATTCTGTTGAATCAATTCATTATTAATTGATATACCTAATTCCTTTTGTTTGATAATAATTTGATTCAATTCTTTTAAATCTTGATCTTGTTGATTAAAAGTTTGACGTTGTAATTGTAATAATTGTTGATTATTTAATTTTTCAGTCTTGGAAGTTTCAATTGATGATCCAATTTTACGGGTTGATTGTTTAATTAAATCCTTATTATCAATCGATTGTAAATTTTCAATAGTTATAATTTCTTTATTCAATGATGATAATAAAGATTCTCTTAATTTTAATTGTTCATTACTCAATTGATTGAATTTTGCAAGATTTTTATTCAATTGATTATATTTATTTCTACCTATAATCAATTTTTTTTTAGATTGATCTAATGATTTATAAATTAAAGATTTAGATTCATTCAAATCAATTTGTGATTCTTTTAATAATTGATCCCATTGGGATAAAGTTGTATCATTATTATCTAAAGTTAATTGCCATACTGTATCCAATTTTTCTCTATTAGATTCTTCAATTGAAGAAAATATAGTTGGTTTAAGATTTAAAAATTCTTTAAATTGTAAAGATTTTTTCCATTTCAAATCAAATTTATCATTAATAATTTCATTTAACCAATTTTCTAAAGATAATCTTCTATATTCAATCAATTTCTCAGTATTAAATAAAGATTTTTGAGGAAATTTATAAGGTATTTGAATTGAATATAAATTTTCTAATTCAATTTTTAAATTATAGAAATCAGAATATCTTTTATATAAAGTATATGATTTGGTATCAATTGTTATTAAAATATGATAAATTGTATAATTAGAATAAGAAGTATTTGGAATAGATATTTTAATATTTTCAAATGACATTTAGATATATATTATAAGATTTATAGTTTATATTCAGTGTATAGTTTTATTTTCCCGGGTTTTAAAAAAAAATGAACCTTTTTAAAAAAAAAAAATTAAACATCAAAATATTATAACCAAAGGATTGTATATTAAATCAATTTAATTTATATTAAATTGAATTAATTAAATTGAATTGATATTATAATGGTATGTAATAAGGGTTTTTTTTTTCTTCATTTATCTCTCTATTAACCATTTTACAAAGTCTAAACAATTTATTTCAACACTTTCAACTAGTTTATCACATAAATTGGATATATTTACTGTAGAAATTTCTAAAAATTTTACTATAACTGGTTCAGGGGATGGATTTTTAAAATTTTGGCAAAATAATATAAATGAAACTGATAATCCAAAAAGTTATGTTTTAGAAAAATTTGTTGATAAATCAGGGATTCATCATTTAAGTGTATATGAAGATAAAATTGATTCAATTAATTATATATTTATTATAGCTGTTAGTTTTAATGGGAAATTACATCTATTACAAATAATTGATAATAATGAAATAAAAATTTTAAATATTGATGATTATGGATTTAATTTTACACAAAATGGAGAATCTTATTGGGCAATTAAATTTGATAAAGATTTAGAAAATAATCAAAATTTTTCAAAATTTGTTACAACTTCACCTAATGGTAAAATTAAAATTTGGAATTTTAAAATTTTAAATGGATTACCAAATTTTGAATTTTATGGAGATATAAATCTTGGTCATAATAATGGATTTCCAACTTGTATAGATTTATCAATAGTGGAAAATAAATTATCAATAGGTGATTCTAATGGTGAAGTTTTAATTTTTGAATTGAATTCTTTAAAACCATTATTTACATTTCATAATAATTCATTACAAAATTCATCAAATTCTACAGTTAGATCGATAAAATTTTCTCCTCTTGGTAAAATTTTAGCTGTTGCTAAAGATATTGGAAATTATGGAATTATTACTCTATACGATACTAAATATGGAGAAAATATTGGGAATTTAACAATTCCATCCCATTCTACCAAAAATTCCAATGGAATATATAGTCATGATGGTTGGTGTTTTGAAATAGATTTCAATGAAACTGGGGAATCATTAGTTAGTTGTGGTTATGATTCCAAAGTACGTGTTTGGAATGTTGAAAATAGAGAACGAGAATCAACTTTAAATCTTTCACCAAGTGATTTAGATTATGAGGATTCAAATGCAAATAACAATGATGATTTAGGAACATCTCCTGCTATTGGGGTTAAGTTTATTAAGAAGGGGATTAGAGGTGGTGCAGGTGGTGATAAAAATGATGGATTAGTTGTAATTAGTTTAGATAAAGGTATACGTTGGTATAGAGAAGCTGGTGGTATTTAAAAATAAATAAATAAATAGATTTATTTATAAAAATTTATAATTTTGTTCATGGTCTTGATCCAAATATATCAGTTCCAATTCTAATCAATGAAGTTCCTTGTTTTATAGCTTGTTTAAAATCTGATGACATACCCATTGAAAGTTGTAAATTTATTTGATATTTTGAATTTAAAATTGATTGTAAATTTTGTAATTTTTCAAAATCTGGATTAATATCGTTTGAAATTTGAGATTGTGAAATTGAACCTATACACATTAAACCTTTTAAATTTAAAAATTGACAAGATTTAATAATAAATTCAATAATTTCATCCAATTCATTTAAATTATTTAAAGATATACCATATTTTTGATCTTCATTTGATACATTAATTTGAAGATAAATATCTGTCAATTCAATTCTTGATTCATTTAATTTTTTAGCCTTTTTCAAAGAATCAATAGTTTCAACGGTTAAATTTTTAATAATTTTTAAATCTTTTGGTTTATTCGATTGTAAACCTCCAATAAAATGCCATTTAATATCCTTTGGTAATAATTCAGATTTGATCAATAATTCTTGAACATAATTTTCTCCAAATTCTCTCAAACCTAAATCATATAATGCTTTAATATCACTAGCAGGTTTAAATTTTGTTACAGGTAAAAGTTTAATCGATCTTGAAATATTATTTTCTTCACTTATTGAATTTATTTGAGAAAGAATTTTATTATAATTCCCCCATAATTCAAGTTGTCTTTCTTTGGTATATTCTAATGATGATGACATTGGATGTTTAAATATATATCTAATCAATAAAGATTGTTTCATCTAATTTCAATTAAAAGAAATTTTGACAGTTTTTCCATTCAAAGATATAAAAAATAAAAATCACAGTTTTTTTAAACCGAATTTTTCTTCGTTTTTGTTTTTGTTTTTTTTCCATTGTTTTCGGGGGGTGAATCAAAAATTATTTGAATCCCACATTGCTAAACAATTAAAGATTTCAATTGTTGATATAACTATTTAGTAGAAGTTTTTTTTGTTCTCATATTCAATATGTCTACAGATGATACATCAATTCTAACTTCATCTGATTATGTGATTTCGGTTCAATATCCAATTGATTCCAAAACTAATCAACCAACAGTTGAAGCAAAGAATAATTTATCAAAACTTATCGATGAATTATCCAATAATCAATCATTTTTCATCCAAATTAGACCTGGTGATTCACAATCGTTAATATTATTCATTAAAGTCAACGATTCCTTGTTATTTAAACATTTAAAACAATTAAATTTTCAAAATTATTTATACGGTATAAATTCTGAAATTTTATCAAATGATCAATTATTGGATAAATTTACCCAAAATGATCGATTAAGAATTATTTATCAAATTTTAACTTATCCTAAAATTGAAGGTGGATTACATTTAACTCCATTAATTGGGGATTGGTCATTTATTAATAAAATTATTCCAATTTATAACAATAGCAACATTGAAGAATATAAAAAAATTTTCATCAAAATTGCATTGAAACCATTGATAAAAGATGAAGATATTTCTCAAATTAAATCAATTTCAAGTGAAGAAATTGGATTATATTTCCAATTTTTAAATCATTATTTTAAATGGATGGGGATTCTTAGTGGAATTGGATTAATTTCTTATTGGATTCAACCAAATTATTATTCTTTAATTTATACAATATTAAATTTAATTTGGGGGATTTTATTTATATATACTTGGAAAATTAAACAGTTTAAAATTTCATTGGCATGGGATACTAAAAATTTGGATAAAATTGAAATTAAAAGATCAGATTTTAAAGGTGATTATAAACAATTTGATCCTTTAACAAATTCTTATAAAGATTATTATCCTAAATATAAAAGAACTTTAATTAAATTTTCATTTTTACCAATTGGTACATTGGCAATTATTTTCTTATTTTTATATCAATTTATTTGCTTTTTAATTGAAATTTTTTTGAATGAAATTTATCAAGGTCCATTTAAATCAATTTTAGGATTAATTCCAACTGGATTATTAATTGTTGGAATTCCAATATTGACACAAATTTATTCAATATTTGTTAAATTACATTTAATTTTAGAAAATCATGAATTTGAATCTAGTTATGAAAAATCTTCAATTGAAAAACTTTATGCCTTCAATTTCTTATCATCATATTCTGCTCTATTTATAACTATCTTGTTCTATTTACCATTTGGTTATAATTTTAACTATATCTTACCAATAATTTTCAATTTTACATCGAAATGGAATATTCCTATAAATTATCAATTTTTTAAAATCAATCAATCAAGATTGATTGATCAATATAAATATTTTACATTCACTGCTCAAATTGTGGGATTTTTAGTGGAAAATGTTGTACCAAAAGTCTTAAAATTGATTAAACAACGTTACTTTTATGATTCATCAATTGAATTACTCGATTCAAAGAAAGAGATTCAATTTTTACAAAATATTCGTAAACAGTTAATTGCACCAAAATTTGACGTTCATTCAGAATATAGAGAATTATCAATTCAATTTGGTTATATCATTATATTTTCATCGATTTGGCCATTAGCTCCATTGATTTCATTTGTAGCACTTTGGATTGAATTGAGAGGTGATTTACAAAAATTATTATTTGAAAGTTCCAAACCAATTCCTCAAAAAGTTGAAACTTCTGAACCTTGGGTCGCTAATTTTAAATTTCTTATTTGGTTAAGTTCTTTAGTTTCACCTTTAATTACTTATATGTTTTCAAACCAATCAGATTGGTTTGCAAGTGAAAGTTATTCTTATTTATCATATGGAGTTAACGTTAAAAGTTGGAAATTATTTGGATTTATATTGGTTTTCGAAAATTCTTCATTAATTTTAAGTTATTTGGTAAAATTAATTGCTGATAATTTTATTGAAAAATTTAACGAATCATACAATAAAAAATCAATCTTGTTAAGAAAATCTTATTTGGATAATGCAAATATTATTAACGATGAATCAGAAAAGGATATTATTCTTGATGATTCAACTGAAGTTTGGAGATCTATCATTGATAGTAAAGAAACGATTTTGAAACAAGCTAATGATATTCCAATTCTTTTGGAAAAGGCTAAAAGAGCAAAGGAATCAGATGGAATTTCAACTAAAACTAAAGTTGATAGTGATATTGAAGAAAAACCCATCGCTGGTACTGTTAAATCTGCTTCAGGTGTTGAAAGATTCCCAAACATTAATGAAAGTTCTGTTCAATCTAGAAAAGATGAGTCTTCAAAGAATCCAATTGATACAGTTAATGAAACTGATGCTGTTACTTCTCAACCAATAGTGGGAGAAACCTCATCATCATCAATTTCAACAACTACTAAAGATAATGATAAAACCCTTAGAACTAAGAGTCATGATTCAAACACATCGTTAAATGGAGCAACTTTACCACCTAACTTCGGTTTGGATTCAATCGAAAGAAAGAAACAGCAACAAGCTAAAAGTATTAATAATACTACTTCAGATGGATCAACAACAGCATCTAGTACTACTGGCTCAGATATCGCCGAGAAAGTTCGTTCTTCTGGTGCTGATATTCAAAGTGTTGAAGCTCAACCAAAGGAATCTTTACCTAAATTGGTAGGATCACAAACAGCAATTGAATCACAAATTAACGAACTTCAAAAAGATGCTGAATCACACCTGCAAAAAGTTGATGAAGTCAAAACTCAGATTGAAAATGATGTAAAACCTATTGTTTCACCAACAACTCCAACTAAACAAATCAATGATTCTTCAAGTTCCTCATCATCCAAAAGGAAAAAGAAGGGATTATTCGATAAAGTTAAGGGAAAAGTTCATACACCAAGAATTCACAAAGATCATTCATCTTAGGGGTTGATGGGTTTTATAATTACTTATCTTGTTTGATTTCTCTATGGACACGGAAATTATAGATATTTTACATTCATTGATTATATATGTATAATTGTTATCATAATTTTGTTTTTTTTTTTCAATGATTAATATGTATGCTTTTTGTAAAAAAATTTAATCATGATTTGATAATTTCAACTTTAGCTCTTTTCCAAATTTCATTTATATACAATTCATTATCAATTTTAGTAATAGTATCATCACTAGCTCTTTTAATTGAAACTTCAGCATATGATTTTAAAAAAATTCCTGGGTTTATTACTAAAACGTTCTTTATAATTTTAGCAAAAGGTTTTAAATCCGATGGTAAAATTAATATATCTGGTATAGATTGAAATTCAGTTAATCCAAAATAAGGTAATTCTAAAGATTCTAAAGTTGGGAATACTGGATAAAATTTCCGTTGTTCAATGATATAATTTACAATTCTATCAAATCTATTTTGTTTAGAATTTGATATTATATCTTTACAATTTTTAAAGATATCTAAATTTGAAATTCCAATAGATATATCGTTAATTTGGAAAATGGAAGGATTAGGAAATGATTTAATGTTTTTATTGGCATTTTTCAATAAATTAGGTGAAATTGAATTTTGTGGATATGAATTAAATTTTGTTGAAGTATCTGAAAGACTTGGGATTAATAAAATATGAATTTTCGGATTAATTTTCCTTAAAGTTGCAACTATAATTTTTTGAAAATATTCATCCAAAGTTTTCGGATTACCTTCCAAAGGTTCACCTAAATCTCCATCTATTATTGAAGGATGATTTATATCTATAAATGGACCTAATAAAATAACTAAATTGGAATTGTTTTTGGAATTTAAATCGAAAACAATTTTATTCAATTTATCATAATTCAATTCGTTATTAGTTGTATATGGACCTTTAAACAATGAAATTTTGATATCATTATCAAAATTTAATTCATCAAAAGTCAATGAATTTGAACCTAACAATGGAGGTGTTAAAATTTCTGAAATTTTAAAAGATTCACCACTTGGATTTTTACCCTTACAACAAATAATTTGTCCTTGAAAAATTTGAAAGTTTGATAATTTTGAAAGATCTAATGGAATTCTTTTACCAACACCTAATAATCTTGAAGTTTCTAAAGATAAAGATTGAGAATTCAATGGATCTGTAATTGGAATATTAGGATTATCACCAACTATTCTTCCAACTGTATAAATTTCATCTTGAGATATAACAGATGGATTTGATATTAAAATTTTATAATGCTCTTGGAAAATTGTAATGAAATGTTCAATTTGTTCATCCAATACATCGGCTGATTCTAATAATTTTGTTCTCATTGAACGAAATGAATATTTTGCCTTATCAAAATTTGCAATTAATTTGATTGGATTTGTTTCAGTTAATGAATTTATTGTAATTATATCATCATTTAAAGATTCTATAATTTCTCCTGATTTAGTCTGTGGTTTTAAACTTGATGAAGGAGTTATTGGGGAAGATGCAATAAGTGGGGAAGATGCATTCCCAGTATTAGTTTTAATTTTTTTCAAAGGAGTTGATAAAATTGATGATGATGGAGTATTATTATTTGTATTATCATACGGAGAAAATGTTTGTTTAACGATTTTTTTAATTTTATTTGTACTTGGAGTTTGTCTTCTTTTACTCAATTTATCCTGGATAAAATGTTGTAATCTATCAAAATTTTCAGCAGTAAATTTATCATCATCATTATTCTTCGTTATAACAAATGATTCCCAATTGATATATAGTTCATTAATTGAAATTTGGAAAATTTTAGCAATTGTTAAAAGTTGGGGATGAAACTCTTCTTGTAATGAAGTACCAAAATATTGTATTAATTCTTGAGCCATCGTTTAATTTTTTTTATATTTCGATATTTCACTTTCCCCTACACTTGATAATGGATTGAGGGATTATAAACTAATCTTAAATATGAGTTTATCAAGGAATCTCATCTAAAGATGAATTAAAAAGATTTGAACTGTAATAAACTGACGCGTCGTCAGACACCAAAAAAAAAAAAAAAAAAGAACGCGTAAAATCGAGAGCAAAATAAAAAAAGAAACATCGCTCAAAACCAAATATGACTTTGTGCTCATAACCACAGCTCGAACATTATCAAATAAGAAGAAGATGAAGAATATGAAGAAGTTCATCAATGATGTATTAGATTCGATGGTAATGTGATTTGTTGATTCTTGAATGTAAATATCTGTTACTTAATTATAATAAAATTCAAAAGAAAAAAAAAACACACACACAGAGAACCCAATCAAATTATGAATTCTTTGGATGAATTGTTATCATTTTTTTCATCCAATGAAAAGACATTGATTATAGATAAATCGTTGACATCATCAATAAATTATCTTATTCCATTTAGTAGATTAAAACAATTAACTAATATTTCACAAGTTTATTGGTTTGATGATAAATTGAATAGAATTGAAGGAGAAATTGTATTTTTAATCGATTCAAAGTTACAAAATGTTGAGATTTTAGAAAATAGATTACGAGAAATTGAGAACAATGATATTCAAATCATTTTAACTAATGAATTTTTTAAAACTTTCCAATATCAATTAGAATTAAAGGGAATTTATTTAGAATATTTAAAATGGGATTTTTTCATAAATGATGAAATTATTCAAAATTTTTATCATTTAAATAAAAAATTAAATTTGATTGAAATTTATAATGGGGATTCAATTATAAATTTATCAAATATTGAAAATTTATTACAAAAATTTATTTCAAAATTCCCCAATTACAATCCAACTCAATTTTATTATCAAAATAGTGGAAATTGTATCAAATTTTATCAATCTTTTAAATCCAATCAATTTAATTTAAAAGGATTAGAAACTTCTGGATTAAAAACTAATTTAATAATTTTAGAAAGAAATTATAATTTCCCCATATTAATAAAAGATGATAATAATTCTAAATTTATTAATATAATACAAGAATATCAAAGTTTAGAAATCAATAAAATTGAAGATTTTTATTTCAATGATGAATTATTCCCCAAATTAAAATTTATGGATTTTGAACAAGTTTGTTTATATTTAAATTCAGAAGCTAAAACTTTACAATCTAGATATACTGAATTGAAAAATTCTAAAACATCAATCGATAATAATAATAATGAAAATAATAATACTTCAAATTTGAATGAAATAGTTGTTGAATTGAATCGTTTAGAAAATTTTAAAAAATTGTTAATCAAATATACAAATCTTTGTGAAATTTTGATCAAAAATTTAGGTATAAATGATCCTTATTCACAATTTAATAAATATTTATCAATTTTACAAAATCCATCACAAGAAAATTTATTAGAATTGATTAAATATGATGATATCGATATCAATTATATAATAAGATCGTTATTAATAACAGGATTATCAGATTCAATCAAATCTTCACTCATTGATAAATATGGAATCAATTATTTGTTTAAATTACAATCACTTTTAAACGTTAAAAATTGTATTCCAATCAAACCTTATAATTCCAACATTAATGATATACAAGATATTAAAAAAATTCTTAATTCAATACGTTCAAATATTCCATTGGATAATTTTAATATTGATAGACCAAATAGATTAAATATAGGTAAATCAAAGGAAAAAAATATTTTATTGATGATTGGTGGAATCACTTATAACGAATTAAATCTTATCGAAGATTGGAAAAAGGAAAATGATATAGAAATTGTAATAATAAGTGATGGAATTATCAACCATAGGTCTATCTTATAATTAAATCATATCTATTATATATATATCTATTGTATATTTATATAAAGAAAATATTGTTCCAATTTGTTCGGCTCTTAAAATCTAATTCTTCTAGAAAAAAAACACTCACACACAAAATTAAAAAAAAAAAAAAAATTAAAATTTATAGTGATTGTATTCAAAAATTAGCATAAGGAATCAAACCAACTTGATGTTTTGAACATTTCATTATATATTTTTTTTTTTATAATAATTATAGAATGAAGTATTGATTATTACATTTATTAACATGTCCAATATATTCAACAATAAGAAATTTAGATCTAAAAGAGATCAAGCTATTTATGATGCAACATTTGCAGGTCGTTATCAAAAAAATTTGAAAAAACATCCATTTCTATTATTTGGATTACCATTTTTCATCTCTTTAGGATTTGCTTCAATTTGGTTATCAAGTTTTACTGCAATTAGATATGAAAATAGAGATAAAAAAACTCAAGAATTGAATGAAGATGAAATTATAAGTGTAAATACAAAGAAAAGAGCAGTTGATGTAAAGGAGGAATTTTATAGAATGCAAGGACTTGGAGATCAAGATTGGGAACCAAAAAGAGTTCCAAGATTACCTGGTGAATCTGATAATGTCTTCAGATAAAAAATTTAATATTTATTAATTTTATTTATTTCATTAATTGATGTCGTGAAGAGTTCTTCTCTTTCTTTTTTGGTTTTTTTTTTTTCTTTTCTGGAGAAGGTTCTACCTCCAATAATTAGGATTATAGTTATCTACTGTTTAAGATTTTACGTTGTTGATATAAGAGATAATTGAATTTTGTGTATATATAACATTACAGTTGGTTAATTTTTTTTTCCTGCTCTTTTGACTAAAATTTATTGTAAAATTTTTGATAAAGCTAATTTATATATATATATATATATAATTCATTTGGCCTTTAATGATATATCAATTTTGGAAATCACTAAATAAGAAATTAATACAATGAATAATAATTTAGAAATTTCTAAAGATTTTTTAATTGATGACCAAAGACTCAATTCATATTTGATTAAAACATTAGATTTTTCCGATTCATCAGTTAATCCTTTGAAAAGAATTGAAAGTTTAGTATGACCTTTACCTAAATCTAAATAAGATAGTTCATAATCTTGAATCAATTCAACATATGGGATTTCAGATTCAACTTCAACAATTTTAGAACCTTCAGGTAAATAAACATTCAACGAAACTTCATCATAACTCGAATCAACTGGTCCTGAAATAATTGGAACTGATAATAAATATTCTGAATTACCAATGTCTCTAACAAAATCACCTAATAAATTAGTCCAACCAACAGTGAAATTATAATTCCATCCACCATAGATTGGGAATCTTGGTCTAATTATCAATCCATTATCAACAATTCTTGATGTTGTAACATTACCGACCAAATCTGTATAATAAATATCTTGTGCATCTTCAGTTAATTGTAATTGAAATGCAGCAGCAGCATGGGAAGTTCTTTGAGTTCTTCTTTTTAAAATAAAATCTGCTCTAGAAAACCCTTTAATCAATTCCGCAGCTTTATTGGTCAATTTATAAAACTCTTCAAATTGTAAAGTATTCGCCCAATGTGAAACCCAAACTCCTCTATTTAAACTAGTGATTTTAACTAATGGCGCATTATGTGAATATGCAAAGGCTAACGCTGTAATAGTAAAAGGTTCAACATTTTCATAATCATAACGAATTGATTTATCAACAATCTTACCCTTTACTTCAATTTCATCTTCATAATCTTTTTTCAATTCTTGACCATTTGGAACACGAATGATTTTAATTGTAGATTTGGTAGTATGATATGCACTCAATGGGGCTTTTGAAGTTTTAAGCAATAAGATTTGTTCATCAGATTGATCAATTTTTGCCGGGAATGGTTCTAAAATATCTAAAATATTCAATTCAATTGATAATGAGGTTGATTGTTTTGGAGCAATTGGTTGATTCAAGGAGAATTTTAAATAATTAACTAATGGTTCTGAATTGATAATTGTAACGTCATCAAAACTTTCCACTAAAACTTGTTGATGATTTTTATCAATTACTTCAACAGTGGAAAGTTTATCAACAATATAATTTGGAATAGCAAAATAATATTCATTATTTGGGATTGAATCCAAATTTTTGATTTTAAGTTCAATTATTTCCTTTACGTATGATTTACCTAAATCAATGGTTCTTAATATTTCAACATTTTCCCATGATTGTTGCGGTATAAATGAACTTGAAACTATTGTCACAAGGAAAAGAAAGAGTGGAATTGTTGATAAAAAGTTCATTCTTTCCTCCTAAACCTTCTTTAAAAGTGTTATATTATGAATAAAATTATAATTAAATTCAACAATGTATATATTTATATTTGAAAGCTGTTTGATTTTAAATCAACGACTGTTTACCGTGTTCAAATTTGATTATATTATTTCAGGAAGGGGGGCACAGAATCTCGGTCGTATCTTGAGATATAGTCACGTGTACAATGGAAGTGAAAAAGACATAAAAGTCAATGTTTTTCCGACCTAAGAAAATAGTAATCAACACGGCATATTATAAACCAATGTCAACCTATAATATTGAGGATTTCAATACTTTCAGATAGATTAATCGATTAAATTATATAAATATGAAAAAAAGTTGATCAATCTTGGAATGAAGTTTCTGGAACTTTATACAAGGTTAATTTTGGAGCGTTTGGATTCTTTAAAATGATGAATTTACCATCATCTTCATGAGAAATGATATCAATATACGATTTAACAATACCCCAACCATTACCGGTGGATAGATTGATTTGCAAAGCTAAATCTTTTGGAGTATAAGTTGAAACACCCAAGATTTGATGTTTAGTGTTGTCTTTGAAATTGACTCTTGATACAAAACCTAATTTAATAGTATCAACACCGGCTAAAACTGCTTGATTAGCCCATTTGGCAAATTTATTGTTGTTGTTTTTCAATTCAGCAGCAATAATGGCACCTCTTTGTGAATTGAACTTAGTTTTCCAATCCAATCCGGTTTTAGTATATTCATTAACAGCTTTGACTAATAACAATTGGTTGGTAGTAATATCTTTTGAATCAAATTCAGTTCTAACAACAATTGATAATGGATCTTCCTCTTCCTCTGAAGTTTTTAAAGTGAATTTTCTATATTTGTAACCTTTTGATGCCAAAGTTTCATTTGAATCATTAGCAAATGGATTTGGATGAGCAAATTTAATTTGTGATTCTTCATTGATGGAATTGGCTAAGAAATTTTGGTTGATATAAGTTGCTTCTAATGATAAGTTAGCAGCATTATTAATATTGGAATCGATGGAATCTGATGGGGCATCTTGTGAATTTTCCTCAACTGTCAATTTATCAATTGATGAAGATTCTCTTTTATCGAAAAAGATAACACCATTTTTTTTAGTAACAACAATATCCCATGAATAAACAGATCTTGAAGCACACATTAATTGTGTTAAAACTGAATCAGTAGCATAAACCTTAGCAGTATTTTTGGAATGAAATTCTTGAATGATTGGATCATCCGATGCTGTTGGGTTATAAATTGCAGTATCAACAATTTTTAATGGAATATTTGATGATCTTTCAATCTTTTTATTGTAAGGATTGATAGCCCCATAAGTATCAAGATCTTCACCTCCTTTTACTTCAAAGTTTAATTTAGTTAGCTTAGTGAATTCAATATCTGAAATGATTTTCCAATCATCTTCAACTTTGATTGAAGCTTCTCTGACTCTTTCTTGTTTGTTATCCTTCCATCCACTTGGTCCATTTGGACGACGAACAAATGGTTTTTGCTGAGGTTTATTAGTTGGTGCATTGGTATTTGAAGAATTACCAGAGTTGACATTTCTTTTTTGATAAGTACCGTTGTTATTTCCTGGTTGTGATCTTTTATTTCTTAATAAAGTAGTAGGTTGTTGAGTTTTAGGTTGTGATTTGGAATTATCAACAACTTCAAAATCATCACCTTCATCATTTTCTTCAGCAGCAAAACTTGAGGCAGCACTAGCACCATATGCATGGAAATAATCTCTTTGACCTTTTCTGTTTTTATCTTTTGAATCTTTGGAGAAATTATCTTTAGATTCCCAATCAGCAGCTTTACCAATTTTATCACCTTTTGAGAATGGAGCGTATGGGATATCGCTGAAACGTAAATTTTGTGGCACAGCTTGAGGAGGACCCCAAATATTTGAGGATGAGATTAGTGAGTTCAAATCAAATGGTGTAGACATAATGAATATTTTTTGATCTGGTTATATTAGTGATTAATTAAAAGTATTCACAATGATTATATTTTTAGGATGCCATCTCTCTCTCTCTTTCTCTTTTTTTTTTTTTTCCTTCTTTTTTCACTTAGTATAAAATGGCCGATATTTGGACAAAAGCCAAAAAACAAAAACCAAAAAAAAAAAAAAATATTCGTTTACGCGAAATTGTTTTATAAAATTCCCTCGCTCTCTCTTTTTTTTTTAAAAACCAAAGAAAAAAAGAAGAGCCAAAATTCACATATTTCAGGTGGCAATGTTAAAGGTGTTGATAAAGAACTAGAACGATCAATTATAAATATACATATAGAAAAAATTAAGAATAATGAATGGAATTTCAGTTGATATCAACCACTTGAAAAAAGGTGAAGTGAAGTGAGTCTTTTAATTACCCATAGATCTTTATCAACTAGCGTTTGTTTTATTGCAGATTGGTGGAGATACTTATCATCTTAATACTAACGAATATACCCATAGCCTTGGTACATCAATGTATGTAAACATAGATACAGAAGTCTTAATTAAGACTTACAGTGTATTTTTTTGCTGATGTTAAATTCAAATTGTTTTTTATTTTTACTAACTTTATGTTTTTATAGTATGGCTGTCAAATTCAAAGATGGGGTTGTACTAGGTGCCGATTCGTAAGTATTGATATATTTTTCGGTTATATTTATAACAAAATATCTCTTTTTTTTTATTCAAATCATCAATTGGAATTTTAATCATATTAACCACATCTAAATTTAGTCGTACTACTACTGGATCATATATTGCAAATCGTGTCACAGATAAATTGACCCAAGTTTATGATAAAATTTGGTGTTGTAGATCAGGTTCAGCAGCAGATACCCAAGCTGTTGCAGATATCGTTAAATATCATTTAGAATTGTATACAGCTCAACATGGTAAACCACCAAGTGCTAAAGTTGCAGCTAGTATTTTCCAAGAATTGACTTACACAAATAAAGATGCCTTAAGTGCTGGTTTAATTGTTGCTGGTTTTGATGAAAAAACTAATGGTGAAGTTTTCAGTATACCGCTTGGTGGCTCAGTACATAAACAACCTTTTGCTATCGCAGGATCAGGATCAGCTTATATTTATGGTTGGACTGAAAAAAATTTCAAAGAAAATATGAATAAAGAAGAAGTTGTATCATTTGTTAAAACTGCACTTGCACAAGCTATAAAATGGGATGGAAGTTCAGGTGGTGTTATAAGACAAGTTATCTTGACAAAAGAGGGAATTGAACGTTTAGTTTTTTACCCTGATGAATATGAAGATGCTTAATATAGATCGATATAATCCAACCGACCCCTTAGTATAAAATGAAATTTATGTTTATGTTTCAAAATGTTAGAATTTGGAGTTCAATGAGCTTCTATTTCAATTATAATGTAGGATTAGTATTCTTCATTTTCTTGAATATGTAGCTTCTACAATGGAAATGGATTTCAAATCAACAATTTAATGGTTTGCAGATTATTGAGATAAAGAACAAACGCGCTCCTATCAATGGAATATTGGAACATTTTTTTGATGAAAAAAAAAAAACAGCACAGAATGAGAGATACATAGCTATTGTATTAATAAAAGCTTTATCAATTATTAAAAAGCTTTATAATTTTTAGGATAGCTGAAGAGTGTTCACATTACTCTCAATTTAACCTATATTGAATAAACTAGATATATATTAGATGACTACGCTCAAAAGCCGATTGAGTAAAATACTGCCATTGGGTAAGAAATTTGAAATTATTCATCTTCAATCAAATCCTAGGGAGACACATCCAATTATTACCCAAAACCCTTCAACACATTTGGATTTGAAAACAATTAAGGTAGAACATTTTATAACATTAGCTCAAGATGAGGTGATATTTTTTGGCTTGGAAATTTTTAAATATATAACGATCAATTATGAAGGTGATACTACAGAGGTTTTATTATTTGTTTCCAAAGCTGATACCAATGGTTACAATGAATCTAAAGTGAGAATGGGTGCAATTACTCAAGAAATTTTGGATTATTTACTTAAAATACCAATTGAGTATTATTTGAAAGAAATCATACCGAAACAAAACAAATTATTGAATGATGGAAATTCAATAACAAAATTTACATCAACGAAAGATTCGTTACAAATATTGATCAATAGACAAAGAGAGAAAAAGACAGTTCCCAATAAAATAAAAGCCTATAAAATATTAAACTATCCCCAAAATATCGTATATAAAATTTCATTATTTACAAGAGCAGAAGGACAATATTTATTCCCAAATTCTTCAGAGAATTCCAAGAAGCACATACTTAGTGGGGAGGGATTATCCCAATGGTGGCTGGGGCTATTGGATAATATTCTATTGATTAATTTTGATCCATCTAAAACCACTGCAAAAGTAAAGATCCCGTCGGAAGAAAACAGGGTTTTGAAAAGATATATCGAACCTCTTAAATTCTCCAAATGGTCAATTGGAGATATTTTCAATAATGGTACTAATGATCAAGATATCGCTGTTTTCAAAATTCCTCTATTTCCTGATGATCCTAAAGCAAGATTTTTAGAACATCTCGTGGTGGAAAATCGAATCAAAAGAGTTTCTTTGAAACAATTTTGGCAAGAATTACAGATTAGGCAAGAGTTTAGATTAGGAGCCACTGTTTCCATTGTTGGGATTGAAGGTTATTTAAAACCATATCTTAAGGATGATATTTCCATTGTTGAAGAAATTATAAAAACACCATATAGAAATTTTAAGCAACTGAAAAGTTATATTGTTGGCGAAGACTACACAGATATCGAAGGAGCAATCGAAGCATACAAAAACATCAAAACTTATTTAAAAGAAAATTTAAAGAAAGATTTGGATTCTACTATTGGTGAGTTTGTATTGACAAAATCTAAGAAGATAGAAGTAAACACATTGACGGTAAACAATTTGAGCACTTTGGTAAGAAAGAAACAAAAGAATAAATAATTAAATATCAAAACGATAGTATCAAAATTATTCATAAATATTTTTTTGAATACCGTTATATTCCGGATTTTGTTTTGGAAATCTTTGAATTTTTTTTTTTTCAATTTCCCTCCTTTTGATGCTTATTGGAACTCTTATAGTTGGATGTAAATTAACTAAGGGTTTTTAAGTGATAAGGTCCTCCAAAGGATTGAATAATAAAAGTCAAATCAATGATAGTGTTAAAGAATTTATTTCTTGTGCCAAACTTTGACGTATAAACATATATTTTTTTTGTCGAGGAAAAAATATATATATATATATTATTTTTACTTTTCAAGTCAATTATACATAAAAAACGAATATAAAGAGGTATAAATTCAAAAGAAATATTGTTATGGGACAATATTAGATAAAAGACTTCAAGATATATTATAATATTGATATAAACAAGTGTTATTAAAAGAAAAAAAAAACAAAAAAAAAATTAAAATATTACTACAAATTTTCAACTAAACATCAGAAAAGAACATTTGGATCATAAACCTATATTTAAATAAAATAATTGATAGAAAGCTAGATAATTTCAACCGCAATATCCTCCAAAGTTAAACCATGATTGTGAATTTGATAACGGGAAAATATAAATAAAAAGTTTGAATTTGAGGTTTTGAATTTAAAAACTCAACAACTAATCATTTGCAACGTTTATAGAAAACAGATCAAAATGGTGAAAACCAGAATTGAAACAGGAATTATAAAGTTAACAACAAATTTTAAAGAACGTTTTAACCAGATGTATTCTGGTTTCTTGTATTTTGTTGAAATTTCTAATTGATATTCTAACATTTTGAGTGTTTTCTCGTAATTAGCTTTGATTTCTAGATAATCTATTAATATTAATCTCCAATCTTTGATTAAGAGAGTGATCATTTTTTGTATAAATTTTTAAATCTTCAAAATAAGTACGGAAGATTTCAACTTCAGATAATAGAGATAAAATTGCTTTTTTTTTGGGTAAAAGTTCCTTAATTGAATCATTATCTTGAACTATATTGTTTCTATCTTGATTTAATGTTTGACCAGCAATTGTTTCAAACACAAACTCTGTAGTTGTGAGCTGGGCTATAGTATGAAATTTAAAACTTCTAGAATTTTCATGTAACAATTCTCTTCTATTGAATTGTGTAACTTGCTCAAATGATTTGTTAATTAATTTACAAGACAGAAGCTTATTTTCCATCAGTTCTGTTTCATTTCCAATAATTATTATTAAATTCCTATTATGGACGGTTATCGTAATAATATACCAAGAAATTTCGTTTGTAAAGTTTATTTGTGAAAAACACACTGGGATTATTGGAAAATCATTACGTTGTGTATGAACCATTTTGATTTCTTTTCTGTCACCAAAAATTCTCGAATTTGCTCTAATTTCCTCTTTGTATTCATTAAATGCATCACTTATTCTGTTTCCAATACCTTCTAACGACTCACCGTTATTTTCGAAAAGCCAATTATTGCTCTTCAAAAAACCAAGAGGTGAATTCTCCATTGGTTTCAAAAAAAATTTGAAAAGATTGAGGTACCTGAACTGTATCTCCAGCTTCTTCTTCTGTTTCAAAAGTTTCAACGACCAACCTTGGCGCATCATTATTTTCAATAGCCGCATCAGCAGGAGCAACATGGATTAGTTTATACATGATTTCTGGAATTAAAATTATAATAATAATTTGGGAATTGGATTAATTTTTAAACAATCAACTGAATTTCAAGTATTGATTCAATTTGTACATTCAAATTCTTTTTAAACTAAAATAATCAATCTTATAGTCTTTTGGTTTATTCTTGATTTTGTGGGTTTTTTTTTTTTTTTTTTGGTTTTTGTGTTTTTCTCAACTTATCCTTTTCATAAATATTTTGTACTTTTTTTTGACACAAAAAACAACAACATGATAATTTTGAAAAAGGAAAAACCCTAGGGCATTTGAAATCGATGCAACAGAACAAACAATAAATAAACAAAATATTAACATTGATTTTGTTAAAAGAAAAAAAAACACACACACTTGATGCATATTAGTATTGAGTAAATTATGAACTATGATATAATTTAATCGTTAATAGAGTAATATAATTATATATAAAATTGACGTCGACGTTATATAGTTTATAATAATCAACAAAAAAAACAAATTTTAGCCGCTGCAATTTGATCATCATCGACGCGAATTATTATATAATCATCATGATTTTTATATAATTAATTAAATTTTAAAATTTTGCAATTCTTATAATTTTTGTATGGCCGGGATCATGATCGGACGTTGAGCTGGATTTGTACGGGATGAACGCATGAATGCAGATATATTCCAGGAGTTCCGGGATCCCATGTGATTATATTCCGGTTATCGGTTAGTTAGTACTAAGTTTTAACACCTAAAACTCAACCTATAGCAAACTATATATATATTTATAAATACCAATTTTAAAGTATATGATATTAATGAGAACTTTTATATATAAATTTAAACAGTTATATAATGTTATGATTTGTTGGGGAGAAAAGACAAAAAAAGAGAAAAAAAAAAAATTCTCTTCTCAAATGAATCAAAAAAAATTTTTTTTTTAGATTGAGCAATGATACAATTAAAAAAATTATTGATCACATATATAAATTACCTCATCAATATAATTTAAATATATATATAAACCTCTTGATGGAATTTGATCATTGAATATGGAATTGAATTATAAGTTTGTTTTTCCCTTGGATTTGAAGGAAATAAGATATGAATTTTTTCAAATTATTTCCATCTGAATTAATTCAAAAAGTTGTGAATCAATTGTTAAATGATAAACAAACCATCTTTGTATTATCCAGTATTCAACCTTTCAAACCATTTTTAACTGATTATGTGATGATTTTGAAATTAAATTACATCTATGATTTTTCACCCATTTTTAATAAAGACCTTATAGGGTTTATAGATAAACAAGAAAATATAAATTCCCATTATTTTACAGATACTGTATTTACAATTACCCAAGAGACTGTGAAAGTATTGGAAAAGAATAATAATAATGATGATAAGAACAATAACAATAACAACAGAAGAAACCAAACGTATAATACTTCAGTTATGATCAGTGAACCAAAATCCGATAAAACTGGGGAAATTATCACATTTGCACAATTGAATGATTTAATTGCCAATTTTAAAGTTGTAATTCTACAAGTTCAAATATGTACACCACAATATCAATATTGGCCTCGATCAATTAAATCTGTTTCTAGAGATACATTAAGTTACCCCAGTACAGATTTAAGAAAAAAATTACAGTTTGATCATGGAAAAACATATCTTCATTTGGAGATTCTTCACGATATTGAGATTCCTTTCATTAAATTATTTTCTAATACGATGATAAAACAGACCGATTGGGTTGAATTACGTCTAAGATTTTTTTTTTAGAAGATCGAGAATAGTTGTTCGAGCATATGAATCACCTCTTGATTTTACAACAAAATATAACAAAGATTTACAAGAATTGGAAATAACTTTATTATCAAAAAGATATATTCAATACATACCTAATGATATTCGAGAATCAATTTTGATAGAACAAATTGATATTTCCATGGAATATAGAACTAAATTTGAAGAAATTGATGCTTGGAAACCAGATAGTACAGGGCATATATTATATCCATTGGATAAACTTTATTATTTTCCCAAAAAACAATCAAAGAATAATTTGAACCTTAAATATTCCGATTTCTTGAAGAGATTAAAGGAAATTGAATTCAAATACCGGAAAATGCAACAAGAGTTGGTTTGTGATCATTATGTACTTCAAAAATTTAAAAGAAAAAATATTAATCCTTATAATTATAGAGTTAGAGATATGTGTTATATTGCATTTCAATATGAATTTTTCAACAATGTTTACTACAAATGGCAATGTTTTGGAGCGTTTGTTGAAAACATCATGATGGAATTTGATGGGGAATTTATCAAATCCTTAAGAATTAAAGGGTTATATAATGAGGAAACAGATCGGTTTGAATGTTTGGATAATGTTTGGAGGACGAGAATTGAATATTTGAAATATTTGAGAAATAAATTGAGATTAAATCCTGATTTATCAATGAATTGTGAAGAAGATCTTAGATGGCAAAATATTTAACTGAGAAGATTGAACAAATCAAAAAAAACAAAAAAAAATAGAAAGTTGAAATCTATTCAAAAAAAAAAAAATTATTACACAAGAAGATCCAATTACATTATGGAGTATATATTTCAGCTATAGATGTTGTAGATAATTTATAATGTATTCACTTTGAAATTGGTGTGCTGTGGGATTCGAAGTTTAGAAGAATGGGAATCATAAGATACTAGACAAGTAGACAAGTAAACAAGTGGACATCTTTTATATTATTATCATTAATTTTGATATATCTACCAGATTAGTACCCGTTGAGGTGTTTTAATAAGTTAAATATTTTAAAGATGTAAATTTTGATTCCCCGTAAAATTTCCCCAGTTTAATTCTTTACCGTAACGTCAAAAAAATTGTGATTTTAAAAATACAAATCAGTTCAAATTCCTTTTTTTCGAAAATAAACAATTTTTAAATAGAATCTAATTAATATATAATTGTTTAATTAAAGTTATTATTCTTTTATAATCAATTTGATTTCTATGATTAAATGTTTATTTGTTTATAATTTAAGCAAAGTTTAACCAGAGCAAAGAATTGAAAAAAACCACAAAAAAAAAAAAAAAAACCAAAAAAATATAAATTTATATATCGGTTAAAAAAAAAAATAAAGCCCAAATTAAAAATAAACCCCCAAAAGTCTAAAGAACCCTTACAAAAATAAACTACTAACATATAAAAGGAGTTTGTCAATATATTTAGATAAAACAATGGCTTCTCTTGAAGATTTGATTCCAACTGTTAATAAATTACAAGATGTTACTTATGATGCTGGAATTGATTCGTTAGATTTACCGATTTTATCAATAATTGGATCTCAATCTTCTGGGAAATCATCAATTTTAGAAACTATTGTTGGTAAAGATTTTTTACCAAGAGGAACTGGTATTGTTACTAGAAGACCTTTAGTATTACAACTAGTAAATATTTCCGAAGATTCCCCATTGATTAACAATTATTCCCCATCAAATTCAACAAGTGTCTCACCTCCACCACCATCACATGAAAGTACAGAAAATTTCAATTTAGAAGATCATTTAAGACAACAACAACCAAACTATAAATCAAACATTGGTCTTGAATGGGGTGAATTTTTACATATTCCAGGTCGTCGATTTTATAATTTTTTGGATATTAGAAAAGAAATTGAATTGGAAACTTCAAGAATTGCAGGGAAAAATAAAGGGATTTCAAGATTACCAATAAATTTAAAAATTTATTCTCCAAAAGTTTTAAATTTAACATTAGTTGATTTACCAGGTATTACAAAAGTACCAATTGGTGATCAACCTACTGATATTGAAAAACAAATTAGAAATTTAATTTTAGAATATATTGCTAAACCTAATTGTATTATTTTAGCAGTTTCACCAGCCAATGTTGATTTAGTCAATTCAGAATCTTTAAAATTAGCAAGACAAGTTGATACTCAAGGTAAAAGAACCATTGGTGTATTATCTAAATTAGATTTGATGGATCATGGTACAAATGCTTTGGATATTTTAAGTGGTAAAGTTTATCCATTGAAACTTGGATTTGTTGGAGTTGTTAATAGATCACAACAAGATGTCTTACAAAATAGATCAGTTGAAGAAGGTTTGGAAAGTGAAGAAGAATTTTTCAGATCTCATTCAGTTTATAAAACAATTTCAAATAGATGTGGAACTAGATATTTGGCTAAATTGTTGAATCAAACTTTGATTGCACATATTAGAGAAAAATTACCGGATATTAAGGCTAGATTGAATACTTTGATGGGTCAAACTGAACAACAATTAGCTTCATATGGTGGATTAAATTCAAATAAAAGAGAAGATCGTGGTACTTTGATTTTACAACTGATGACTAAATTTGCAAGTAATTTTGTAAATTCAATAGAAGGTACATCCATGGATATTAGTACAAAGGAATTATGTGGTGGAGCTAGAATTTATTATATTTATAACGATGTTTTGGGATTATCGTTAGGTTCTATTGATCCAACTGCTAATTTATCAACCGGTGATATTAGAACTGCAATTAGAAACTCCACAGGTCCAAGACCTTCATTGTTTGTTCCTGAATTAGCCTTTGATTTATTGGTCAAACCTCAAATTAAATTGTTAGAAGCACCTTCACATCGTTGTGTTGAATTGGTTTATGAAGAATTGATGAAAATCTGTCATAATTGTGGATCATCAGAATTAGAAAGATACCCTAAATTACAACAAAGATTGATCGAAGTCATAAGTGAATTATTGAGGGAAAGATTAGGTCCAACTATTTCGTATGTTGAAAGTTTAATAGAAATCCATAGATCTTATATCAATACAAACCATCCAAGTTTTGTTGGTGCTGCTGCTGCTATGGCTAGTGTTGTGGAAGATAGACAACAACAAAGATTATTAGAGAAATCACAGCCTAAAATTTTACAAAAAATTTCAAAAGAAAAACAATTGAATAATAGTGGAAATATTGAGAAAGCCTCAGAAGAAATTCAATCATCAAATGGTCAGGTATCAAACATTGAAGATAGTTTTGAGTCAGAATCAGATTCTTCTGGTGTTTCCATTACCCCACACCACTCATTACAAAATAATCACAATCATCAAAATGATTCTAAGGACTCATTTTTGAATTTCTTCTTTGGGAAAGAACAACAACAACAACAGCAACAACAACAGCAAAATGGTGTAAGCAAGCAAATAAATGGTCATTCAAGAAAACCTTCGAAACTTTCTAAAGCGTTTGAACAGTTGTCTATCAACAATGCCAATGATCAACATGAATTCCCACCAGAGGACGAAGAACCAATTTTAAGTGAACGTGAACAATTAGAGGTTGAATTAATAAGAAGATTAATTGCATCGTATTTTGGTATCATTAGAGAAATGATTCAAGATCAAGTTCCTAAGGCAATCATGTGTCTATTAGTAAATAATTCCAAAGAAGGTGTTCAAAATAGATTGGTTTCTAAGCTTTATAAAGAAGAATATTTCGATGAATTATTGCTTGAAGATGAAAACTTGGCACAAGAACGTGAAAAATGTGTCAAATTGTTGGAAACTTATAAAGAAGCCTCAAAAATTATAAGCGATGTCTTATAAGATGTACATAAAAATCAAGGCTATTATTATTATATAGTTTATAAATAAGAAAAAACATCTCATTCTTTTTAACGTTTTTCTTTACCTAGACAAAGAACAGAATGAATTATGATTTATTTACAATACAATAAACCAAAGAAATTTTATGGATATATTTGATAGAATGCAGTAATTTCACAATTCTTGATTCATATAATTGTAGGTCGATTAATTTAGAATACTATACGACCAAAAATAATAAAAAAAAGACAAAATGATATTAAAGGGGTCGTAACATTCATTAAAAGGTGCCATTATGACTTTATAAATTAGGTTGAGGATTGGGGCTGCAATATAATGGTTTATTATTAATATTTAAGGGACTTAAACCAAATGAGAATCTGAATTGTATTTATCTTGTAGTATACCAATTGTAATTGATTTACTTCTTTCTCTTTGAGATTCGTTTAAAGGTTGATGATATGCATTCACTCTTTGATAATGATTAACAAATTGGTTTTGGTTGTATAAATGGGCATTAGTACTTGAAATTGGTGACATTGGTGCATTTTTGGATAAGGGAGAGGATATTCTGATAGTTTGACCATCTTTGTTTTGATATTTATCTCTGGAGTTATTTGCTGTTGGTGTATCTAATGATTTTTGAGTCTTTGAACCAATAGAAGATGGTGATTTTGATAACGCTGATGCTTGAGCAACGGCAACTGAATTCATTCGTCCACGAATATTTCTATTTCTGCTAAAATCCAAAAACAAATCCTCTTCTTCTTCTTCTGATTCACCTTCGTTTGAACTCTCAGAATCGTCTCCATATTGAAAAGCTTCACCTACTTGTATTTGTGAAGCCCCGATTTTTGAATTAGATCTTGGGAATTGAGATTGATTTGTAGAAGTATCAACAATACCTTCTTCTTCTTCTTCTTCTTCTTTTTCATCGTCATCAGAATGTGCAAACTCAATTTCAATTGAGTGATCATCTTGATTGGATTTATAATCATAGTTATAAGATCTAACATCATCTGAAGAATAATCTGAATTATCAGAATCAGAATTTTCGAAAAAACTATATTTTGGTTTATCACCTTTTTTAATAGAAATATTTGATTCCTTGATACTTTCGAGTGTTGGAGAATGTGGTTTGAAGCCATCTAAATCATCTATTAGATTAGATGGTATTGAAATTGCTGAATCTTCACCATGATGGATATGATCTGGTGCAATAGAATCATCATTGTTGTCATCTATTTTGTTCAATTTGGATCTTGATGATAATTTATTCAAAGAAAATTCAGACATTTTTGGAAATGTTTTAAAATTAGGTTCACTACCGGGTATTCTTGATGATTGAGTTGTTGATAATTCAGATACTGATAATCTATTGGTGGAATGATGATAAGCAGGTGCATAATTATCTAAATAGATACTGTCTAATGAGGCAAAGCTTGCATTTATGGGCAATGAAACTAAATTTGAATCAGTTTTCGATTTCAAATTATTATCATTATCAATATTTTCTTGAATTTCATTTCGATCTAATAACGATGAATTTAAATATTGAGATTGTAATTCGGAAGATGTTGAATCCACATGAGAAATTGAAATATTATTTGATTTTCTTAAATCATCATTGATGATATAATTCAATGAATTTAAAGCATGGGATGAATTATTAAGAAATAAATCACCTTCAACCGTTGTTTTAGTTTCAATTCCCTGATTATTTAAAATATTTGAAATTGATGTTGTAGGTTCCAAATTTACCGATTGAGATCTTGAAATATTTTTAGAAGTTAATAATGATGATGATAATGATGGTTTCATGATAGGTTTATTGAATGAATTATCATCAAATGTTTTGTATAAAATTAAATTATTAGATATTGAAGTTCCATTTGAATTATTTGTTGATATTGAAACATCAGAATTAGAAGATGAAGAATTATTTGGAAATTTTTTTAAATTTTTGGATAATTTTTTATTATTGTTAAACATTGCAAATTTAAAAGCTTTTGAAATATGAGTTTTCAATTTATGACCAATTCCAACAATTGCATTTTCTAATTCTTTATTAGATACATCAATTTTATTTGATAAATCACAATAACTTTGTTCTGAAATAAATTCTTTACAATCTTTAATTGATAAATCTTTTAATACAATTGAATGTTTTTTAATATCTTTAATTCCTATTCTTTTAATTGGATCTTTTTCCAACATTTTAAACAACAAATTTTTAACTTCAAATTTATCCTCCTCATTCCAATCAAAATTATTAGGAAATTGATTAGGAAATTTTAATTTTGATTCATTAATTGATCTAAATAATTCAAATTCATTTTCCCCCCAAAATGGCATTGAACCAAATAAAAAACAATATAGAGTTATACCTAAAGCCCAAATATCAATTTTATAATTAATTTTTTTCAAATCAATATTATAATCAAATAAAGGTTGACATAATTCAGGTGCAAAAAATGCAGGTGTACCTGCAGTTTTTGCTAATTCTAAATCATTATTATCATTATTTGTTAAATCTTGTAAATTTGTTGCAATATAAGAAACTCCAAAATCAGATATTTTAACTGAATTATCTTTTGAAATCAATAAATTTGCAGGTTTAATATCTCTATGAATTATTCCTTGATAATGTAAATATTCTAAACCTAATAAAACATCTCTAAATGCTTTAATTGCTTGAGGTAATGTCATAAAGGGATTATTTAAAGATTTTTGCCATTTAATTTCACCTTTTTCTAAATATTCTAAAATTAAATAAATTTTTCTTGAATTTAAATCATCTAAAACTTCTTTTAATTGAACTATATTTGGATGATTTAATTTTTTCATTATAGCAATTTCCTTTTTAATTTTTATATTATCATCAGTTTTAAATTTCATCAATTTTTTACCCTTTGAAATTTTCCTATCAATTATTTTAATTGCAACTAATTCATTTGAATTTAAATCTTTACCCAATTTAACTTTCCCATGTTCTCCTTTACCTAATTCTTTTAAAATTTCATAAGTATTTAAAACTTGTCTTTTAGAAATTGGATCATATTCTAAATAAACTTTTTTAGTATCTTTAACATTTGGAGTAGAATGAACATGATGAGGATTTGAAATATTTGGATTCAATTTTCTTGCAATTGAAGAATTTATCGTTGTATTATCAATTGATGATTTTAAATCATTATTATCTTTAATATTAGAATTATATAATTGATGATATGGATGATTAATTTTCATTTGATGTTGACGTTCAACTAATGATATTAAAGAATCATTTGAAGATTGAATTTTATATGAATTTGATTTGATAACATTATCATTTGATGAATCAACAGTTTTATGTAAAATTTTTGAAACTTTTCCAAATTTTTCAAAATTTAAATTTGAATTATATTGATTTGAATTGAATTCTTTATTATCAATTGAAAAATAATCTTTGGGTATACTTATATTATTATCAAATACTTGAGCAGGTGATAATCTACCTTTTACATTTGTTAATGATAAAATTGATCTATCATCTTGCATGATTAGAAGAATAAACTTTTTTTTTGGGAATCAATTTGTTTTAAAATTTCTTTTTATATACTGAATTTCATATATGAATAATAAAATATTAAAATTGATAAGTTATTCCCCAAATATATGTTTTTTTTCAAACTATTTGATTAACAAATTATAGTTCTCTATATCTATTCAATATGCTTTGGAAAGTTAAAGAAAATATTTCAAAGAAGAAAAAAAAACAAAAACTGTTTTTTAATCTCCGCAATTTTTGATATCAGATAACAAAATATTATAATATAAAAGAATAGATTCAAATATTATTTAACTATATTGATTAAATTTATTAAATTTCTCGTTATAAATGATCTTATATATCAAATATAATTCATATATCAAATATAATTGATATAAATATATATTATATATTGATTATATGATATATAAGATATATCGGATGTCACGGATTTTACTATATACTAAAAGATAATATCAAAGTCTATATATAATATATATAATATATAACAATATATATCAAATTCATTACTAATAATTCAATTTATATTAAATGAATTTATAATAAAACATTTAATATAACTATAATATATAATATTATATTACATTTATATTGCCTTGACTGGGGGGGTTTTTTTTTCAAACCCACAAATTTAATTAAAACTATAAAATATTTCCCTTCAACTATATAATAATTATAATCTTTTAAAAATATTTAACATCAACTAACTTGTATTAAACTTATGGTAATTAATATCTATATAAACTTATATATAATATATTAACAAATTATAAAATAAGACTGGTCATCAATTTCCTTATCCAAAAGTATGTTCATAATCAATCATAATTTGATTATATATATTATTTTAATCAAATATTAACACAATTAAATTCAGAATATTTGGACTCCAACTGGTGGTTGGTGGTTTACTCCTAAAAATTCAAATTCAAATTTTTTAATAATTACTTCAATATCTTCTTTAATTATAATTAATATATTTTTAATTGTTAAATTTAATAAATTAGAACAATCTAATCAAATAAATGATAATAATGATATTCAAATCATTAAAAATTGGAATAAAGCAGCTAAAAGAGGATTAAAGGATCAATAATATAATTAATTAATTCATTAATGAATTAATCAATTATTTATTCTATTTATTTATTTATTTATATTTATTTATTTATTCTTATTTATTTTAATATATATTTCATTTATATATTCATCTACAATTCTATAAAATCTTGATAAAATAACTTTATAATGGAACGTAAAATTGTATTAA